>VXBQ01004503.1:583457-607174 GCA_013400175.1 Phainopepla nitens
GGGTCCGGGACGGGATAGTAGCCCGGGACGGCAGGCTCGGGGGGCTGAGGGTATGGTGGAGTAGGCGGATGCGCCCTTATTCCCTAGTGCGGCACCGTCAGCGATCGACACGGGCCGGTGAAGAGCGTGCGAAGTTTTCTCGAGTTTGAAGGGATTCGAGGAACCTCTCCATTGGGAGGGCGGAGTGGAGGGGACTGCAGCCGCCCGGCCCGTGGTTGAGCGGCCAGCCTGGTAGTGGGGTACACCTGCTGCTGCCGCCTCCAGAGGTGTGGGGGAGCGTCCCGTGTGGGCTCCGTCGTGTCTCCCCCCGCACGCTTCTGCGGGACTTGTTTACAGAGGAGCCTGTGGGCTCTGCTTCGTTTTGTGTTTGGTAATCGCTGCGCGCGGGCAAAGAGAAATTCCGTTGGTGTATTTAACCTTGTTTCCTGAGAAAGAGACCTATTTTCAGTCTTTAAGTGTCACCAAGACAATTCCCAGCAGGCCGGGCCCAGTTGCATAAGCAGACAGGCACGGAGGGGGACAGGTTGTGTAATGGTAGTGACATCATAGGTGGGTGTGGTTGGAGTTTTATACAGTGTTGAAGAGGGTGCAAAGAGGGGAGGTAGAGGCACGCTTTTAGGCTATCCTGTATCCGTCGCAATATATGTGTCTGGCTGGTACCATGGACTCTTAAGATACACTCAGTTTTTCAAAGTTTACTCTGTGTAGTAGGAGTCAAGTTTGTGTGATTGATACACCTAGATGGATCCAGTGAGAGATTCCTTTGTTGTTTTAATTTGACTATGGATTTTTACACCTGGTGATATGGGAGGTTCTGATATTATTTATACCAAGATTTTTTTTTTCTCTTCAGTAATTTAGAAATTAATATTTTTACAGATTAAGTGTATTACGTTTATGCCGTTGTCTGCAGTGGAGGAAAAAAACCAAAAGCTTGCATAAGTCTAATCCTTCCAATCTGTTCTGGGGAGGTACATTAGGTCTAGTTCCAGAATAAACTGTTCTCAACGTAGGTGGGATTAAGTCCAAGATCTATTTTATGTGCTTTTTGTCAACCTAATTTTAAGGGGTTCAGTTTTGGCTATCAATTCTGTTTTATTTTCCAGGATGTTTCCAAAGTGTAGGATACAGGATGGATTTTAAATCTTGAAACTGTGAGATGCAAACTTCTTCCTGAAGTACAGCATCGGCTCATACAGGTCACAAAAAAATCTCAGTTTTCAGGGTAAAACTGATGAATCCAGTACTGATCACGTATGTTTACAGGGCTTCTGGTTCATGTTTCAAGGCTGCTTTGAAAGAATATAAGAGTAAAATAATTACACAGGTTTTGTTAATGTTTCTTTTATGAATTTAGGAATATTATTTAGATATTTATGGGGAAAGGATTTTGATTCTTTTTCTGTGAATCTACAGCTTCCATTTTGGCTTCAAAATGAGTTTAAAATTTGAGTATGCTTTCCAGCTGTGATGCTTATTCAAAATTATATAATTCAAATTCAGTACATGTCCTAGAATTAAGTGCTAGAAGCTCGGTTTAAGGTCCATTGTACAAATCTTTCCTGTGTCTCCAATCCTGAGGATTATCAACATTCCACATATTCTGGAAAAGATGCTGAAGAGCCCAGTGAGTCAGAGTGCAGGCATACATTAAATGTGAGTTTAGAGCTGTGGATGCACAACTACAAATTAAAGGTGATTCCAGGCCAACAGATGAATTTATAGCTGCTGGTATACTTTCCATCTTCCTGCAGACTGTGAATTTTGAAGACACTTAGAGATGGAAAAGATGTAGGATAAGAAATGTATTAATGTTTAAAATAATTTGTGTTCCATTTCAACATTTCCGTACTACTGCTGCTTCATCTGTTTCTTTTTAATGCACATGGTTAAGAAGTTGTGATAAACATAAATCTGATGCCCTTAGTAAGGCATTGATGCTAAACCTCTACTCAAATGGCATCTTTTCATAACTTTCTTCCATTTCTGAAACATTTGAAAGAGTCGTTTTTGCCACTGTGCAAAAGTGAGTTTTAAAAAAACATAAGGAATGTTAACGTTCATGTAGTTAGTATGTTCCTTGCAGGAGTTGAAATGAAATAGCTTAGTTAAAGGAGGTCTCTTGAGTGCAGCTTGCCTTTAATCAAGTGTCCTGCAGCACACCACTGATGGGTTGAATTTGGTCTGAATCTCACTCATTCCTGCTGGAGTGGACCTCAGGCGATCTGTTGAGCAATCAGTCTCCTGTTTAAGCAGAACAAATACTGCGATCAGAGCAGTTTGCTTAAGGTTTTGTGTAGCTGGATCATGAAAATCTACAGGCTGACTATTCCACAGCCTCTCTGAGCAACCTCCTCAAAGGTTAATTATCCTCATAGTGAAAAATCTTTTCCTTATTTCGAGTCTTAACTGCCATTTTTTGGTTTATAACCATTGTCTCTTTTGGTTTTTTACTTCCTACTTCAGTAGAGTCCTAGAGATAACCCACTTTTGGATTCCGAAAAGCTGTTGTGTTCTCCCAACGCTTTCAGGAGTTACTTTCTGCTACACAAGCCCAGTTCTTTCAGGCACTTACTTAAGGGTTGTGTGTTCCAACTCTGATTATTAGAGTGACCCTGTATTACTGTGTTAATAAATACTGTGTCCTAGTGGTTCTGATGTGCATGTCTTTTATTTTTAAGAATTTACCATATTAAGAACCTTATAAAAAGCAGCAGAATCAGATCAGAAGTGGTCCATTTATTTGTATGTTCATACTTAGAGTAAGAGCAGCTGCTTTGGAAGTAATATAAAGCTCAAAAATGCATATTGACTGTATTTTTGTGTGTACATCTTCATATACTTTTCTATTAATGTAATGATAACAGCTGATACGCACAGCTCTACGCTGCAAATACTTGGTGAATATTTTTGTTAAAATCATTTGGCTTTGGGATGCTAGAAGTGAGTGATTTTTGTGTTTACAGTATATTTGCTCACTGAAATTGAAAGTTCAAGAATTAATTATGTTTCTGCTCCCTTTGATTCAAAATTAGCTTGCATCCTCTCTTTAGCTGAAAAACATTAAAATACATGGTGAAACATTGCAAAATTGGTTTTTCATTGTAACAAAGCCTAGAAATTAAATTGTGGTTAAAAAGTGAATATATAAATTCAGATGGAAACAGAGAGTTGTTTAGGTTGGAAAAGACCTCTCAGATCATTAAGTCCAACCGTTAGTCCAGCACTGCTGCGCCTATCACTAGACCATGTCCCTAAGTGCCATATCTACATATCTCTTAAATCCCTCCAGGGATGGTGTCTCCACCACTGCTGTGGGCAGTCTGTTCCTATGTCTGACTACCCTTTCAGTGAAAAAATATTTCCTGATACCCATACTAAAACTCCCTTGACACCATTTCCTCTCATTATGTTGCTCATAATGTGAGAGAAGACACAGCCAACCCCACCTGTGTACAGCCTTCTTTCAGGTAGTTGTAAAGAGTGATAAGGTCCCACCTGAGACCTCTTTTCTCCAGGCTAGACTTAACCTTTCTTCATCAGACTTTGTGCTCCAGAGCCTTCACCATCTCCACTGCCCTTCTCTGGACTCGCTCCAGCACCTCAGTGTCCTTCTTGTAGTGAGGGGCCCAGAACTGGACACAAGATTCAAGGTGTGGCCTCAGCAGTGCTGAGTACAGGGGGATAGTCACTGCCCTTGATCCTGCTGGCCACACTAATCCTTATACAGGCCAGCAATGTCTTTGGCTTTTCTTGGCCACCTGGGCACACGGTGGCTCATGTTCAGCTGCTGTCAAATCGCATTCACAGGTCTTCTGCCACTGAGCAGCTTTCCAGCCACTTTTCCCCCAGCCTGTAGCACTGCAGGGGGTTGTTGTGACCAAAGTGCTGGACTGGGCACTTGGTCTTGCTGAACCTCATACCAAATAGCCTTGGCCCATTGATCGAGCCTCTCCAAATCCCCCTGCAGAGGATCAGAGTAATCAACTGCCTTCAGTCTGCTGAATATTCTGACCCAGTTTGTCATATCTATGGATCATTCAGTGACAGTGCTTGTATGTTCAGCAGCAGAGTTGGGATCTCAGCTAAACTCTTTGTTCTGTACTAGTTGAGTTGCAATCATACATTTCTCTTGGGGAAAAAAGTGGATAAAATGTCCACCCACTACAGACTTGAACTCACATTTTTATCTTCACACTACTCCTCATTTTCCCCCTAGGAAAAAAGGCTCGGACTTTCTCTGGTCGTGTTCTGAACTTGAAAGTCTGAAACAGATGGGTTTCCTCTGATTCTGTGCAAATAGGCAGCTTATCAGAGAACAAAGACCTGCACTGACTGCTGCCTCTGAACAAAGGAGTTTGGTTTACCTGCTAACTGTTGGACACCAAAGAGTCAAATACAACGAAAAACTATTTTAATCTGAGCTCTCACCTTGCTGGGCTATAGCAGTCACAAAACACAGCTACAGGAAATCAGGCTTCAGAGTTGTTCTGCTTGCAGAATTAGTGTTTTACTCAGACAAAGAGTTTCCCAGACTTCCGTTAAAACAAACATTTTACTATGCCGAATGTGAAAGTGAAACAAACCCACTTTGGCAGTATTCATGTTTGAGGGGTCAGCTGTCAACTCAAAAGGAACACAAATCTGGAAGACACTCTAGTTTCAGCTAAATAAATTCTGCTCTGATTTTATTAACCCTTTCTTTTCCATTAAGATTTTTTTACATGTAGCATGCAAATCTAAATACAAAACAGTGTGTTGCAGTCTATGGAGTCCTTGGCCAGGATGCCTTCTAACTGTACAACAGGGTCATGTTGGAAATTTATGAGAACTTATACTAGACATTTAGAATAAACTGAGAATATTAAATTGAAATTATAGCCTCCAAGAAAGCCTTTTTTGAAACAAACTTAAAGAACTATTCAATTTTAGTATTGTTTACAGTAGACCAACCTTTGACTAGTTGATCTCATTCAATGAAAAACCAGGTCAATTTTTAAAAACAACTAAGATCAAAACAGTGTTCTGGCATTTTTTTCAAGCAGCACCTGCATTTAGTTGCATTACAAAACCATAGTTTTAGTGGCAAGGAGATGGGTGTCCCTCCCATTTAGAGGTTGCTGTAGTGTAAGTGCTAAGTCCTGTATGTTGGACATGAGAAATAATCCTTACTGAACACGTTTTGCTTTTTTCCCACTCTAGAAGCTGTACTACTACAGCTCTGTACAACAAGGCTGGCAGCTGGTGCTAAAGGCTTTCTGGAATTGGCTGGCTGTTTTTATCACAGTGATAAAGCCTGGTTCTGGTACCTACCTCCCAGATGGATGCCACTGTGAAAGTGGCATCCCCAGCCAGAGTCAGAAGGGGTCAGACACTATAAAAACAAATTGCAGTCTGCAGAAAAACATGGTTATTTGAAAGCAAACTTTGTAATACTTAGACTTTTAATACAAGTGTGGTGAATTCCCAAATTTCAGTGGTTTTGATTGGATATACTATAAAGATAAAGTATACATAGTCCTCCTTTTTTGTTATCCCAACAGTACTGAGCAGTGTATCGTCACATTCTCTGTTCAATATTTGAAAATAAATTTTCTTTTTGCTGAAAGATACATTAGGATTCAAAATTTACCCCTTAGCTTACAAGACATGAACCGGGAACTACTGCCACTTTTGTTACCCAAACACTAGGGAGTGAGGGAGAAGGTAGTCCACTAATTTTGGAAGTATTGGACAAAAAATTGTAATTATGACATATCACTATGAAAGCGAATTTAATTAAAAATTACAAAATTCTGAATTTTAAAATATTTTACCTAATTTCTGTCTACAGATTCCAGTGACTTGATGCTAAGAATTTACAGAGCTGAGTCATATGTTGGCCTCCAAGAATATAAAACAGCCATAGAAGATCTAAATTTTGTTATTTCTAAAATGCCAAATTGGCCAGAGGTAAGTTGGTATGGACTCATCATTTCTCAATATTGTGTTTGTAAAATTAATAAATTCCGAATTATAGTTGCATCATTATACTTTGCAATTTAAAAACCTAAGCCAGCTACTTTAAATGTTGTCTCTTAAGGCATGCAAAATGCTAAAAGTCATCTTTAAAATAATTGCTTCATATGAGACAGGCTCCTGATGAGTATGGAAGGTTCGGGCTGGTTGACAAATACACTGAGAGCTGGAATAGTTCATGGTGATGTAACCTGTAACAGCTGGGGTTTGGGGCTTGTTTTCTTTAGTTGTTAATTTTTGTTAACAGAGGGACACTTTGCTGTTTTAGCTTGGAAAGTTTGTCTTCAGAAAGCCCAGATAAACTCAGTGGGAACTGAGCTTTGCAAATAGTACAGGCAGCTGGGGAGTCTGTGGTCTTCAGAATGCATGTTGTTCCACTGTCTAAACTCTGAGCACAGCAGGAGCAGCAAGATCTTGCTACACAAGGGGAGGTAACTGCAGTTGTCTTGATTTCTCCTGTGTTCAGCAATTCTGTGGCTACTGCAAATTCATAAAGCCTCCTGCTGTTCACCTCTCAGTGTTGGTAGTACTGCCTACTTTTTTCTGTATGTTTGGGAAGAAGTGTCCTTTCACTTAATTGAGCTTGGTTTGATGGATGGATTCCTGTAACAATCCTTACCTCTATAGAAGGTACCTACAGAGAATTGTAGGACTAGCAAACTTCCCTTCTTCAGAATTCATCTTAAAGGAAACTGCCCAAGTCCATCAAAGAGGATGTGTGTCCTCATCTGACAGTCTTGTTGAACAGATGTTACGGTTCATACTGTCAGTCATTCTGTAGAAACTGCATTCTGGGGTTTGATACAGTCCTTTTTGGGTTTTTTTGGTTGTTATTTTTTGTGTGCGTGTGTTTTGTTTTGTTTTTTAATATTAGTTTCTGGCCCATTATCCAAATTCCTATATATGAATAGATGTTGTTGTTTTAACTTTTTTTGATAACTGTTGGTTTTATCTAACTATTTCTCTTACTGTCAGTGCAACTTTTAAAAGTTGAGATAAGTTCTTAGTTCCAATGTCATCTACTTTTAAGTAAGTTCAGCAAAATCCTTTAGGCTTTCCTCCCCTTTTTTTTCTTTCAAGGAAAACAATACACAGGTTATTTTTTTTTTCCTAGCTGGTGTCAAGTGTGCAAGCATAAAATTAGTTGGAAGAGGCAATTAATTCTGAGAGTGCTTTGTTTTGTTTTAAGAATATCGGTTGAGATGTATGTAAGGGATGAGCAGTTGTGTGGATTGTTTTATTTGTATTCACCCTTCAGAAGGCTGGAACCATAAGGCTTTTAACAAAAGAGAGGACAAAAAAGTATCCTGTAAGATGTGTGAGGTTATGTAATAATTTGCATTTCCTGTCCCTCTTCTTCCTCTCCAAAGGCTCAGAGAAGAGGGAAGTTAAGGGCTGTGAATTCAGCACTAGTGAGCGTTTTAACCCTTTATATAAGACAAAACAAGTTGACAAAACAAGTTAACTGGAAGAGCTTGTCACTCAGCCTATCCCATGACTCTTTTCAAACACGGTAGTGGATGAGTGTTAGACAAGGGATGTGGATCACGCACACTGCGCAGTTCTGAGCTACATTCTGTCTGTCACGGCAGGTTCTAATTCTAACACTGTTGCAACGCCTGTAAGATCAATACTGCAGTTCTCCCTGTTCTCTACAAATGTCTTTGTGATTTCTGTTTCTCAGGTCTACTTTAAGAAAGGAAAAGTGCTGCAAGACTCTGGCTTTGTAGGTGATGCCTTACAACTGTTTCTACAGTGCTTAGCCCTTGATGAGGACTTTCTTCCAGCCAAGCTAGAACTAGAAAAGGTAATTTTATTTATGATACTGGATCCCCATCTCTGACTTGATTCCTTTGTGAAACTCCCATTATGATAGACTTTGAGCATCTAAAATGTTCATTACATACAGACAACATTCAGGTGGTAGATTCCTTTTAAGATATTTTTTAAATCATACTACATTGAAGAGTTAGTCCCAATGTACACATTTTACATATATGTTGAAAAGTACATGTGTGTTTGAAGTTACTAAATCAATATGTGGAAAACTGGAGAGCAGGCAACAAGTGAAATTTTCCAGGTTGAAACCCGCTGTGCCCAGAGCACAAGAGTTTTTTTTCCAGTGGTAATAAAAATTTACATTGAAAAACTTCATAATACTGAATTGATAATATCTAACACTGTTTGACGTGTATTAGGAAAGATTTCTAGACAAATTTATTTTTTACCTATTTAGGTATGTAGGTTTCTGTTTGTTCTCAACTCTACCTTCGCAGTTGCTGCTTGAATAAAGATCTGTTCTTGAGAATAACTTCATGTAGATTGCCTTCTTAGTTTTTGATATGTAAATTTATAACAAAAGTATGTCTGGATTCTTTTTCATTGTTATTAACATTGAGCTGTTTTTTTCTAGATATTGTGTGATGTTTTGTCACCAGAGAAGTTAGGTGAGAGTCTGAAGGAATCTGCTTGGAATTCACCCCATATTAGAAATAAACATTTTATACTTGGTTCTGAGGTGACTGCATCTTACTGCAGCTTACAGCTTTGTCCTCTGCAGGTAATAAAAAACTTTACTGTAACTTCTGTCTTTGACTGCTGATGTGTGCACATCAGATGTACTGATATGCTGATTTGTCACATTTTCCAGCGTAAATACTGATTTTATGTAATTGGCTAAATTGGAGGGAAAGAAGCATGGTTTGGGAGTAATTTCTTTTCATTTGTAGTGTTAAAACTCCTCATTCTAGTTCACTAGAATGAGTAATAAATACAGTATTAGAAGGTACTGAAGTTTCATATTAGGGACTTCAAAATAAAGGGAAGTACAATTTTTCTTTTTTGTTTAAGCAGATGAAGTAAAATTTTTGTTTTGTTTGAAGTGGGTGAAGATATTTGAATTGTTAATGCTAAGCAAATTTGAGTACTGTCTTGACTTAGAAATTTTTCTAATTAACTATTGGGTACCCACTAACTGTGGATACCATTTGGCTTGTATATCTTTGCACAGTGACATCCCACATACTTGGATTTGTGTTACTTTTAGAATACAGTTTGGTTCATTTTACTGTTACAGAGTTTAGGAGGATCAGATGTACTGGAGCCTGTGAGTGGAGGATTAAATCGTGCACAGTCTGCCCATGCTCTTAACTCAACAAAAGACCTTGCCAAGGAAGATGGCTTAAAGAGGGTGTCTTCTGAACCGCTGCTCTCCGGCCAAGGAAAAGGTGCTTTGTTAAAAAGAAAGCTTTCCTTTTCAGAACAGGATACAGTTGTATGTGAAGATGGAAGAAACAAACACAAAAAGCAAGGAGGTAAACAGTCACTTACTGTGAAATTTGAAGTATTTACTGCCTTGAGCCTTTGTTTCAAGAAGTATCTTGTCCTGCTTTTCCTTAGAAAGTACAAAAAGGGACGTGACACTGGCCTTTGGAACAATCCCAGGGGATTTGATTGATGTATCAGATTTTGAGTGCTCTCTATGTATGAGGTAAGATTTTGTCCTTGATTCAATATTTGTTACAGATGCTTGGCTGCATATCTGTTACTTGTACAAACTGAGGTACTTGTAAGTTGTTATGAGTTCTGATATCAGTCGATAATTTGCAGCTTTTCACTATCCCCGCACTTAAATGTGTATTTAAATGTCACTTGCTACAATGCTATATACTGTTGGACTATTTTAATCCTTTTGTTAAACTTGGCAGTGTTAACTGGTAGCCATCAAAGGACAGGATCTTTTGTGATCAAATATTAGGTGTTCTTCAGTCAATAAAACTTACTTTGGGAAGGTTAATGCTTAGAAGCATAGCCAGTGAACATATTTGTCTGGGAGACAGATGCTTCAGAATGTTAGTCTACTTAAATATAGCTGATGTTGTATTTGAAAACTCCTACTGAATAATCTTGATTTTCAGAATAAATACCATAAAATGTGTGGTGTATACTAAACTATTTGTAGTTATTAGTATGTAATACTGCTGTTAAAACAACCCATTTTCTCAAAGAATCACCTAATTTTGTGTATTCTGAATCTCTGTGTAGGGAGAGCAAAATCTTTGTATTTTGGGGTAAATGTTTAGTTAAACCTAGAGTTTGGGAATGTGTCTAGCTTCATCAGAAAATAAAACAGTGAGTGTTGCAGTAAATGGAAACAAACTGCAGTATGGAGGAGAAAGTAGAATAAGGAGACTTGGGACTAATTGTTTCTTCACTTTGTTATAGTATACCTAGTTCTAAAAATTCAAGAGATTAATCACTGATGTTTTTAGAAAAGCACACACTGGCCATGAGATCTAACTTCTGATAATTTCTTTTCAGGCTATTCTTTGAGCCAGTAACAACCCCTTGTGGACATACCTTTTGCAAAGGTTGTTTGGAACGGTGTTTGGATCATGCTCCACAGTGTCCACTCTGTAAGGAGAGCTTGAAAGAGGTATTGTTTCTCAGTAAAGCTAACAAATACAAATACTGTATAATTTTAAAGGCTGTTCGCTTGAACCCAAGAATTTGGATTTGCTTGGGCTGTGGGTTGCTGCTAGAATGAAAAAAGGTCTCAGGGTCTTAGAGGTTTTATGTTTCTGTGACCATTTACTTCAGTGGTGTAATTCAATCCTGGGTATTTTTAAACTTTGGTAACTATTCAGTTAAACCTCTCTGTGATTTCTATACATTTTTCTTGTTGGAATGGCTGTATGTCTTGGGAAATCAGTTCTGTCTCTGGTAAG
Organism: Phainopepla nitens; assembly: GCA_013400175.1. Classification (NCBI taxonomy): domain Eukaryota; kingdom Metazoa; phylum Chordata; class Aves; order Passeriformes; family Bombycillidae; genus Phainopepla; species Phainopepla nitens. Next base: position 594,203 of record VXBQ01004503.1, read on the forward strand.
CATAGAAATACAAACTGAGTTAGACATTCAAATTGTCAGACACTAAGAACTTACACAGAGAATCTAATTTTCAAATACTAGAGTATCATTAGGTTTTAATTAATGAAACATAAAAACTTCAGAGCTGTAAGTTTTGTGAGTGTCACATTTCATAGGTCATATCTTTATAAAAGAACTGCATTTTCTCAGGCCTTTTGTTAAGATGCATGAAAATAATATTTTTAATTGTTTACAGTACCTTGCAAGTAGAAAATACAGTATCACAGAACTGCTGGAGGAATTAATAATGAAATATTTGTCTGATGAATTATTTGAGAGAAAACGAATTCATGCCGAAGAAACTGCAGAACACTCCAAGTAAGCTTCCTGTATTGAAAAACTTGAGAAATTAGTATGGAAATCCTTTTTAGAAATGTTTTATTATTTTTGTAGTCGTTAATCATGGTGTATTATGGGTGCAAGGAGTATGAAGCTTGTCCAGGTCCCTCTGCATATCATCCCGTGCCTCAGTTGTGTCAACCACACCACTGAGCTTGGGGTCGTCAGCAGCTTTGCTGAGGGTGCAGTTGATGCCTTTGTCATTGATGAGGACTTTACACAGTGCTGGTCCCAGAATAGAGCCCAAGGGACACTGCTGGTCCCTGGGACTCTGAGCCATTGGCCTCTGTCCTCTGGGTGCAACCAACCAACCCTTTATTATCAATCCAACAGCCCACCCAACAAATCCATCTCTCTCCAGTTTGGAGAGGACATTGAGGGGGGAACTCTTTACTGAACTCCAGATAAAATGACATCTGTAGCCCTTCCCTTGTCACTCCATCATAGAAGGTCCCTAGTTTGGTCAGGCCACCTTGGATGAGGCTCTGAGTAACCTGATCTAGGGGAAGGTGTCCCTGCCCACAGCAGAGGGGTTGGAACTAGATAATCTTTAAGGTCCCTTCCAACCTAGGCTATTCTATGGTTTTATGAAACATATGTTTCCCCTTCCATTCCTCTTTCTGTGTGCACTATCAGGGAGCTTTGGTTTTAGCTTTGCTGCTGTTAATGAAATTGTCTTCAGTTGACTGCAGAGTCTCAGAGACTTTTAATTTCTTGCAAAGCAATTCATGATAGATATTAATCATATACAGATAGATGTATTGAAAAACATTGTTGGCATTTTTTTAAATGTGTTGCTTATCTCCCAGAGAGTTCTTCAAATACATAGAGTATCATGTATTGTAGATATGAATGTTTGAAAATTATTTAAAACTGCAGCTCATGCACCTTATTTAACAGAATTCATCCAGTAGACTGGCCTTTTATAGTCTGAAAGCATTAAAATTAAATACCTAGTAATGTTTAAATAATAACTTGATTGTATCTACTGTCAACTGTACATACTTGATAAAATAGGATGAAAAGAATGCTTTGTTTTTCCGTTACGCGTGCTGAGGCATATTGCAAGATGCAAATTATACACTGGGTTGCATCTTGTGATCTGGAGTCCCTCCTTGGAAATAATCTAAATGGTGACCTAGCTACTATGTAGTTACTACTACATCTTTTTACTTACAGGAAATCTGTGTCTCTGAGGGCTTAATTGCTTTTATAGCTCAAACTACAGCAAAAATGAAGAAGTAGCTGACACCCCCATCCCCAAAACAGAGCCCTTCATTCACTGACTAGATACTCACTACCTAGGTAACAGTGAGTCTCACTGTCCAGTATGTATGCACATCAGTACATAGGTATTCAGCCACGGCTGTGTGGGTTTATCATTCATGAAAGTTTCTACAACATATTTTGACTTTGAAAAGAGTGCTTTGTGACCTCAAACATAGCGTACATACTGAAAAAAATGTATTCTCTTGGCATAGCTCAGTGTTTAGATTTTGAATGCATATATTTCTTTTTATGTTCACTTGAAGCTTGACCAAGAATGTTCCAATGTTTGTTTGCACTATGGCATATCCTACTGTGCCTTGCCCTCTACATGTATTTGAGCCAAGATACCGACTCATGATTCGCAGGAGCATGGAAACTGGAACCAAGCAGTTTGGGATGTGCATAAGTGATTCTCAAAATGGGTAGGTATACATCCTAATTCTAAGCTTCCATCTCTTTTGTCATTTTAATTACAAAAAGTGTCTTTTCAGAAGTGTATAATTGCATTACTGACAAGGTCTCTTTTTAGTTTTGCAGATTATGGTTGCATGCTGCAAATTAGAAACGTTCATTTCCTACCTGATGGACGGTCTGTTGTTGATACAATTGGTGGAAAGAGATTTAGAGTTTTACGGAGAGGGATGAAAGATGGTTATTGCACTGCAGACATTGAATATTTGGAAGATGTTAAGGTATCCAGAATACTGTCTAAATACTTTCTAGTATAAATATACCAAGATTTTTGCTTGATTTTTTTTCTTGAAAGCTCTCTTTCAAATTTTTAGGTCTCTAGAAGCTAGCCTAATTTTTTTATTACTATAAAAAAAATAAGAAAACCATAATTTTTGTTTCAACAATAGTTTGAAGCTGTGACTTCAGAAATACCACAATACTTCTTTACCATTCAGTCATTAGCAGTCAAGGTTACTGAGAACACAAGAAATGTATCTAAATATAGTTGAAATTGAGTGTTCTTTGATTTCAGCTTAAACCCCTTAATTGTTTCTTTATCACTAATCGTATTTTCGTAACTTTCCTCCTACAGGTTGCTGATGAAGAAGAACTAAAGAAATTGAGAGAGCTTCACAATTTTGTTTACAATCAGGCCTGCAGTTGGTTCCAAAACTTAAGAAACAAATTTCGCACTCAAATTCTTCAGCACTTCGGACCAATGCCTGACAGGGAGGAAAATATACAGGTGAGACATCATTTGATATTTATTACTAGATGCTTATATCTAAAAATAAAAACCCTATTAATTAACTGCTAAGTATTAAAAGAAAAACTCCCACTTTTTTCCGCCATCTTCAAAGACAATAAAGTTTGCACCTTGTTTCTCTTACAATGAGCAGCAAAAAGCAATTCTGTCACTGGTCAGCAGTTTCTTCAGGAAAGGATTCAGCCACTGCTGATGTGGAAATAAAACTAGTAAACTGAAAACACTTTAAGTTCCAGTAACACTTTAACTGTTAGTTTGTGTAAAGCTGTTAGAATTCAAAGTAAAAAAGCTCTCTATTTTCTCCCTGTGAAAGTAAAGAAACTGAATCTGCCACGTGCAGGCAGTTACCTGTGGCAAAGAGATAATCACAAATAACACTTTCCTCCTTTCTGAGGTAATGCCATAAACTGCTGCAGCTGCTAGCATTTGACAAATGCTTCTTAAGAAACTAGCTGCAGCAATCCATTTTGATGATTATTATGAACAATTAATGCAGGTGAGATCCTGAGGGAGTGGAGGCTGTAGATAAGTAACATTTAAAAATATGTAAGATTTGGTTTTCAAAGCGGAGTTTTATGTGAATTGGGATATTAGGGGAGCTTGTCCCTCACCCATCTGCTGCATACTTCTGTGAAACTATATTAACCTGTCTGGGGGGACTGCAGATGCTGTAGAGGCCGGTGCATGAAGTCAGAAGTGATTTTAGAACAATTTAATAAATATAGATTTAAAACAACATACTAGGAAAGAGGAATACATGTGCAAAACCAGAATAATTAGCCAGGTAGCAATACTGTGGGTAAGTACCTGAGATTTATAATAGGACACAAATGTGTCAGCTGTGTGGTAACAGCTGAAAATGAGGAAATGTTATCCTGCAGTGTACCACTACCAGTAATATTTTTGCAAATCATTTGAACTACTTAATATTCTCTGCAGTGGTAGGACCTCTAGTGGGGAGTATTAAGACCAGTTCAAGGCCTGACATCTAATGGTTGCTGTTGGTAATTAAAGTACAGGAAAAAGTTGGAGTTCTTACTGCTTAGAAGAAACTTACTAAGTAGCCCTGCTCTGTTTAGAAGGTAATGAGAAGGGAGGCGGAATTGGGACATGACAGAGAAGTTCCATCAAATAAAGGTAATTATAATGAAAATGTTAGGCTTCAAGAATATTCAGGCCTTAAGAACAGCATGATGAGTATTAGATTTAATTTTTATCAGGGAGGTTTGTCATTGGGTGACTGTCCTGTGCTTAGCCATCTTTTCCCAAGGAACCTATGAGCTTCCTATGTTGTCTTAAAAATAATTGCTTTATAAAGCTTAGTTTAAATGTACTTTGTTTGACTTCTCAGTTGAGGAGAAAAGATCCTTTCAGCACTCTTCCAATCTCATAGATCTGGAATTCTCTAGTTAATATCAAACTTTAAAGTAGTCTTGGTCATTGATGACTTTGTCATTTGATGTCTTCATGGTAGTCAACTAAACGACATCGGTTATTGGTAACCAGTTTATGTTTTATTTCTAGGCAATGCCCAATGGTCCTGCTTGGTGTTGGTGGCTTCTAGCTGTTCTCCCAGTAGACCCCAGATACCAGCTGTCAGTTCTCTCCATGATGTCTTTAAAAGACCGTCTGATAAAAATCCAACATATACTCACTTATTTTTCTAGAGACCAGTCCAAGTGACTAACCGCCTGGGTCTTCCTGAAAAGTCATTCTGTTCTGGTTGTAGTAGCAGCTGGAATTTTTGCTGCCTTTGCACATCTAGCACTGGTTTGAGAAGTGTAATGGGACTGTTTTTTCTCTCCACCCTCCTGGCTTCCTGAACCACATGGTTCATTGGATGCACACTTTCATCAACTATGAGAGAAGACCACTGACAATTGCACAAAGTCAATCCAGCTAGATATGTTTTTCACGTTATCTACATTAAAATTTGCACTATGTAGAAAAGAACCTTTTTGAGACTTGATCATTTTAGCAATTGACTTTTCTAAGCTGTGGAAGTGCAGGACTTAAGGCTGACAGTCTAAGTTTACAACATTTAAGAGGTAGTAAAGGTTTTGCAAATGTTTGCCTCAAACAACTGTTTTTTTGCTGTTTGCACAAATATTTGAAATATAGTATTGAATGTCACAGTTGGATGTTACTACTCTTGTTTAACTGTCTTGACCATGAATATGGCAAAGATTTTTTAAGTAATCTTGTAAATGTATGCATCACGAAACAGGTGACATGAACTGTATGCTGAACTGAGAGCCAACTTTAAGGAACAAATGCAGAAAAAAAAGGTACTTTGGTCTAAAAATACTTAAACTGTGAATATGGTTTACATACCTAGGCCTGTACATTTTAAAGAGGAAACTGAAATCTAAATGCTAGTACCAGTTACATTTCTACTGGGCTTTTCAGGCTGTTCTTCCAGAGCACACACTTAGTTTGTAGAGCTTAGAAGAAGAAATCTTAGAGTGTGCGTGTGTGTGTCTATCGGGGATTGTGCATCCAGGATTCAAAAGCTTAAAGTTTTATTTGAACTTTTTAAGTTGGTGCAAATGTGAGTTATATGCCTTATTCATATAAATAGTAGAGCACACTGCAGTGGCAAGGTTAGCATCATGCTGCCAATAGGTACTTTTTGTAATTAAAGTTTGCATATTTGTGAATATGTCTGATACTGGCTTTCTTGTATGTAAATCATTTGTAAAATATTTCTTAAATCTTGCTTTTGCTAATATATTTAATTTTCAATAAAAGCTAAAAGTTTGTAATATTTTTAACTTTATCAGAAACTTAAAATCACTTTACTTTTCCATATGCTTCTATTCTGGGATCTTAAGTAAATCCAGAAGCTGCTGTTTAACCTACATTGAGGTTGTGAGCACTTCATGACATAATTGGTATATTTATAATCTGTTTCTGATTATAGTACCTGTCGAAAACTGAATATTGGTCAGACAAGTTTTTCCTGGTGCCTGCTTTTCTTTCTACTTCATTTAAATCAGGTATGAAGTTTGCATTATGCAAAACTTAAAAGTTGTAGGAAACTGTCCTTGCAGAGCAGTGAGGTGTTTCACTGGCTTGCTAGTCAGATACTCTGGCCTTGTTCTCTTCTGGCGTTCAAGGGTGGAGATATTACAGGCAGCCTGAAATCTGCTGGATCATCTTCCAGTATCAGTTTCTGTCTAGTGTAAATTTCCCTTTTAGGACATGACTAAAGTCCTGGGTGAATATTTGGAAAGCTTTATTTGCATAATAAAAGAAGAAGGAGAATCCTCTATTTTTCCACTCCCATATGCTGTAACCTTAGAAATGTAATCTTTATTATCACCATGATCTTCTTAAGAATGCCGGTGGCAGGATTTTTTTTTTCCTTGGCAGTGAAAAGTCCCTGTAGCCAGGTTTGAAATACCCAAATAAACTAGTGGTGATTGTTTTTTTTTTTAGTTCTTGCCAAAAGCTTGAGTTTGAAATTTGAGTATTCCCTAGTCTGCTGAAAGATGTGGCTTTTAAGTGTCTTTAAGAGTTCCCAAGATTTCTTAATACAGTAAAAATACAAGTGTCAATTGGCTTGCACTGCCCTGTGGTTGAAGGAGTTTTACTTCTGGAATTGTATAAACTATGTAAGGCAAAACTTTGTTGAAGAAAAACAACAATTTAGAAAGCAAATTTACTGTGTTTAACAAATGCTGCATTAAGACTAATTATAAGTACCATTCTTCAGTAACTATTCCACAGACGTGATTATCATAGGTGCTCTTGGGAATGATAGAAAATGAGATTGGAGATGAAAGATTTTTAAGAAGTTTCTCAAATTGGAATTTTTTTAAGTGAATATTTTGTGTACCAGATTGTGTCATTTTGTGCAGTTACAGTGGGGCAGAACAACAAACTCAACTGAATGTTTGCAAAGCCCTTTTAGTAAATAGGTTGGGGAGGGTACCATGTTGTACTTGTACATTGTATTTTGAGTTTGGGGAGTACTTTCTTACAGGTTTTTTTTAAATTTTCTTTAGCTATCAAACAATAAAATAGCAGCTGGATAAGGACAAAGTTTGATCACCTTATATTGTTATATTAAGGTTCAAAATCAATGTAATTAAGTCTGAATGGAATGCAAGTGATCTAGACTTGAGCAGAAGGGAAAAGGGGAAAGCTCACTTCCTATGTAGGCAAGGTACGACACCATTAATGATTAGTCTTACCTAATGATGAGCAACAATCAAAAAAAGTCAACCTCCCATTTTCTCTCAGACTTAAGGGAGTCTCCTTTGCTGAGCAGCACTCCTGGACCAGCCAACAATAGCTACCCTAAATGATTGTTGGGGCACCTTATTTATGAGATTGTGTCTTCTTTGTTCAGTCATAAGATTGACAAGGTGATGTAGAAATGCTCTTTGTGTAAGCACGAGAACAAAATTAGATCTGTCTCAAAGGATTGGTGATCCCTAAATAGCTGTACAGTGAATCGGATGTGTATGTTAATATGAGAGAGCTCATAAACTTCAGCATGATAGGGTGGAGCCACCATACCCAGGAATACCTGCCTGGAAGTGATGTGTGTTTTGGCAAGGACTTCTTTCCCAGTTTTGTTAAATTATGGCCAGACATCTCACTGAAATTCCTAATTTATGATTAATATTTACCTCCAGCCTTTTACCAAACGTCATTTCTTGTAACAGCTTGCTGCCCTCAATGAGCACTGATGAACATTAGGTTTAGAAACTTCCGTTTCCTTGGTATGAAATGGCAACTTCATATTTCTCCATCTAACTTGATTTTTCTTTTGGCAATTGGCAAGTATTTGTCACATTCATTTTAGCAAGTTGTTTCTTTGTGGGGCTTTTACTGGCCCTAAGTTTCTTTAAGGACAGTGTGCAAATATGACTCTAAGATATGTTGATGGCAGTGAAACTTGAAGCAATGTTAGTAGATGAACATTAGTAGAAGGATGTTTTCTCTGAACCCCTTGAAAGATGAGGCCAGATTCAAACATTGCTAAGTGCTTTACAAAACTTGGTCATCTTTTTGGTTTTTCAGGTGCTCTGACCTATTCCTTGGAGCTCATCAGTATGTGTGGGGTGGGGTCAATATCTGCTAGATACTCAAACTGTGTTTTAGACTGGCTTGTGTTAATTACAAATGAGACAGGGTAGAGTTACCTGCACAGCTGAGTCCTGGGGAGCAGCACAGGAGGGAGCCCCACAATAGCAGGCTCTGCTCACTTGGCACTGGGGCAGGGACAGTTCCCAGAATGGTTGCCTTTGAGTACTGGCAGGAGCAGTAGATACACCACACCTGCCTGGCCTGCACCTCACCAAGGCTGAGATGATGTTTTTTCACTACTGACTTTGACTGTAAAGAGCTGGCAGTCTACAGCTGGATTTATAATGGGAAGGTTTTCCACTTAGTAGATGAAATACCTGTTTAAGGAAGTATCCATGGTACCAGGATGCAAAACGTCCATTCTCCTTTCATTTATGCACTTTTCTACAATTAACCTAAAAAACCTACAGCTGTAAAATGTTTAGTCATAGGATTTAAGATATTCTAAGGCCTTTACGAAAACAAAACAGAATCCATTGAGCCCTGATTTTTGTGAAGTTATGCTTTCCTGTCTGCTCATGAATGCAACTGCTTTTATGAGCAAAGACAAGTAGCAGGATTTCACCATATTTAAAGAATAGTAACACTCTTGATTGTAGAAGTGATGTGGTTAAATTGGAGTCAGAAATGCCTGTGAGGATTTGACAAGTTCTCTAGGACAAAATATTCTGAGTTTTAGAGAGAAAGCAGTTGGTAAAGAAGTCTTCACAATTCCAGTTGAGGGGTTTGGTTTTGTTTCATGAATAAGTTGGAAGGATGTCCTATATTGGAATTAACTTTTAAAGCATATTGAATACGAACCTGTACTAATGAAACTGACCATTTAGTAGATGTTTAGTGTTAGGAAAGGGAAATGTTGTAATGAGAAACCAGAGGCTGTGCCGTATTAAGACAAATACAGTCACTTTCCAATCCAGACAAATTCTCTGGAGCTTAACATCTTAATTGTATTATCTGTTTGAGTGAGTGTTGAACCATTGTGCTCAAGAGCTTTCTGATCTGTCAGCTCAGAATGTTTATATCAGCATAAAGAGCTATAGGAGGGGCTTGGCAAAGTGGGCTACTAGCTTCTCCCTGACAGTGCTGTAAGGGGGGGGAGAGATCTTTTTGTTTTTGTTTTTGTTTTCTTCCTTCTTTTCTGCCCTCTTGCATTAGACCTCACTTGGTTCTGACTGAGGGCTCCTTTGAGGGACCACTGCCCATCCTCTTTCCTCTGCCAGGATATCAGACCCATTCACCAGATGCTTCAGCTGCCTGGTGGATGAAATCCTAGGATCTGGGAAACACCAAGTGAACCACAGCTTGTTCTTTTCTGTGAAAAGCTCTGTCCTTGAAAAAGACTTGAACTTAATGCTTGATATTCACAAGCATCTGCTGAGCTTCTGGCAGCTTGTTTGCTGTACTATTTCTCTGAGAAGAGATCCTCCTACTGGTGATGACATCTGTCATCGGGAGGGGAGGAAGAGAGAGAGAGAGAAGCTGTTAGAGTTCATTCTTTTACCAACTTCTGTGCAAATGCATCGTCATTCCTTCCTAAAGAAGTTTTGAATTTTGCCTCCCACGGGCAACAACAAGTCTAAGATCACCTTTGCACTCAGGGAATCACCTCCAGGAAGTGAATCCTATCCTGCAGAAAGCTCTCCAGTGTAGCTGAACTGACATTTCCTAGTCACCATACAGAAGAAAGCTAACAGGACCTGTCTGAGGCCTGCTACAAGACTCCCAAGGCAGAAACACAAAGTTCTAGAGGCAAGCTCCTCGCTTGCAGTTACTTAAGGAAACAAACTGAGACCGTGCGGGGAAAAAGGGGAGATGGTGATCTTCCCTTCCCACAGATTTCTGCATGCCTGCAGTGGTTAAAGCTCTCTTGTAAGAATTGAGGGAAAGGTTATGTTTTGTCCTTTCCTTCAGTAGCAAGGGGATCAGATTGCTTATAACCAGGGTGGCTGTTGTACCATGTAGAGTGCACGTTAGGTTTTGTGTGGATAGATGTGCTTTGAGGTCCCAACTGGAACACTAACTTTGTGTATCCTGATAAGGCTGATTATTAAGAGGCTGTTTTGCCCTGTTAAGGTCTAAAATGCTTCTGCAAAAGTGCAAGAGGAGATGCTTAAGTTCCCTCTGACCCAGGTAGCCACTGCACAGCAACAGCGAGGAGCTTTGAATGCACACATTTAGATCACAAGTGGAACAGGGGTCTGGGAACTGGGGCTGCAATACAATTCTACGGGCACTTCAGCTCTGCAGGAAATTCTGACTTTGTATTGGGGTGGTTTTTGTTGTTGTTCTTGTTTCTTTTTTTTAAATTAACCCTCAATGAAAGTTTTATCACTTTCTCCTCTAGTACATACTCTGAAACAAGTCTTGAGTGTTCCAACAACATTTACACTTGATTTTTGCCTGAGCCCAAAAAGTGGTCGTTCTCATGTGCAAGCTTTTGGAAGTTTTGAACAGGAGTGTCATCTGAAAATGCACAGCCCATGCCAATTCCAACACAATTGAAATACAGTGCTACTGGCACCTCTGATTTATTTTAAAACATGGCTCAGAATTTCTACCACTGTTTCACAATTAAGTTGCAGTGCTAAAGAAATCACTGAGGATGTAAGAAAAGCTCCAACTGCCCACTCCAGTGGGGAAACAATCATGTTTTTGGGTATGAATTACTTTAAAACAGGTATCACCTTGGGGTGCCATCCTCAAGAAGTCTAAAGTACATTCTCTCCTAGGCCTTCAATTCACTTTTACAGCTCCCCACAAGCAGCAGAAGTTAAAAACATACCTTCAGTGTTCTGGATAGATGCTTTAAGCTTTGAGCTGTGGATGAAGAACAAACCTGTGGGAACCATGACTGATTTTTCCCTCATTTTTACAAAAAGGTTTTTTTGGGTATGGCTTTTTTGTGGAAATGAAATTATGTTAGCAGGGCTGAGCACCAGCTGCCACTGGAGCTACCTGAAGCAATGTAGGATGTAAAAGAAGTTCTGCCCTCAGCACTTCCCTCTACTAAGTCCAAACAGTTATTTGCTGATATCTTTAAAGAACAGTTACTGTTAAGCAGGTAACTGCTGACTAGGACCTGATCTAATTTAGGGTCCTAAGGTTCCACAGCTAGTGCTTAAAAGACTTTCATTACAGGTCTTCCAAATCAATTTACCAAACACAAATAAACTTCATTAACTGCTCTGTATAATAGTTTCTGTGAATATGAAAGCACTTTTTTATTCAAGAATTTGTTAGGATTGTTTTTAAAATTGGACTGAAAAAGCTCAAGGGCTACACGAGCAATTTCTGGCTGGAGCACTTTTCAGTTTATTGCATCAATGTAATAGTTAGAATGCCAAATCAAGGGGAAGTATATTCATTTCACAGCAAAAGCTTTGTGAAGAAGTTTCAGCTAAACTAAACAGCTGACCTCTATGGCAGCTGGCCTTAAGGGCAGCTACAGAAAATCTTTGCAGATATGACAGACTCTGCAGGTTTTGTCTGCTGATCACAGCAGCAGTGTTAGTGTGAGCTGCTGCATCCTGGTGCTTCTTTGCAAGGCAACTGCTCAAGCAAGGATTTGCAACTATAGTTCAATACAGACTGCACAAACCCCCCCCAACAACCCACCCCATCCAACAGCTGAAGAATGACCATCTCTATGGCAACTAAAGCACTTAGCATGCTCATGCCTCACGTAAATTGGCACAATTTTACAAATGAAGTTAGTATAATCCGGATGAAAGTAATTAGAGGAAAGTAACTAGAGACCAAACAGAGTATTTCAGGTGTTAACACTCAAATCAGCTTCTACTACTAATTGTTACTGTATAGGAGAAGACTACAGACAGCGCAGCACTATGGGCTGAAGACAGCAGTGGCTGGCCGTAGTTGTGTATCCCAGTGTGGTGCTAGGGTGGTCAGGTGGCTAGTAAGCTTGTCAGGTTGATTACCCGTTAGAGCCAACACCCAGTGTAGTGCTGGGTAGGGCCGAATAGGAAATGACACCTTCACCTGTTGTGTAACTTCACCCTCAGGTTGTGTATTGTTCCACAGCTGGGTGAGCAGACTGCTGCCACCAGGAGGAGCAAACAACCTCCTTTGCAGTTGCTTGCTCTGGTGCTTGTCTGATTACAAGATAAGATGATCCAATTCACTCACCCAAGGCAACAAAAGCAGCATGGACTCTTCACCCATCAATTCTCCTGCTAGTTGAAGTTAACACCAGTGTCTTGTCAGGAGAGCTATCTGCATGCTTTCAGATGTGCCTCAGCAAGTATGCAGGCAAGTACTAACTTGGTAAATAGTTTGCTTGCTAAAAAAATCCTACAGTCCTGAGGATCTTTACTTCAAAGTCAGTGCTTCCACAAATACAGTATAGAATCATAGAATCATCTATGTTGGAAGAGACCCTTAGATCATCCAGCCAGTACTATCACTGTAACCCCTAAACCACTAAATCTTATCACAGTACAGCATCCAGACGCCTTTTGACCACTCCAGGCATGGTGACTCCACCACCCCAGGCTATTCCAATGCCTGACAACACTGACAGTGAAAGAGAAATTCTAATATCTAATCTGAATCTCCCCTGTCTGAGCTTTAGGCCATCTACTCTTGTCCTCTCACTGCAGGTGAGACAGAACCACTCCNAGACCGAACCCCTCCCCACTGCAGCCTCCTTTCAGGGACTTGTAGAGGGCAGTGAGGTCCCTGCTGAGCCTTCTCCAGGGTAACCAAACCCAGCTCCCTCAGCTGTTCCTCACAGGACATGTTCTCTAGACCCTTCCTGAGCCTTGCTGCCCCTCCCTGCACATGAGCCAGTATCTCCATGTCCTTTTCAAAGTGAGGGTCCAGAAATGGACACAGCACTCCAGCAGCAGCTGTACCAGTGCAGGAGGATCATCACTGCCCCAGTCTTGGTTTACACTATTGCTGACACAGGCCAGGTTGCCACTGGCCTTCTTGGCCACCTGGGCACACACTGGCTGATGTTCAGCTGCTGTCACCAGCATCCCCAG
>VXBQ01004503.1:607373-617692 GCA_013400175.1 Phainopepla nitens
ATGTTCAGCTGCTGTCACCAGCATCCCCAGGTCCTTTTCTAACAGATTTCCAGCAACTCTGCCCCAGCCTGTAGTGCTGCCCGAGGTTAGTGTGGCCAAAGTACAGGAGCCAGCACTTGGTCCTGCTGAACCTCATACCACTGGCCCTAGCCCATCAATCCAGCCTACCCAGATCCCTCTGCAGAGCCCTCCTCTCTCCAGCAGATCAACATGCCAACCCAGCTTGACATTATCTCCAAATTTGCTAATGATAGACTAAATGCCCTCATCCAGATTATGCCACAAAGGAATTTCAGCCTCTTTGTTCTTCACTAATCCTCACATTATTATTATTTCATTTAGAGATTAATTAGAAAAGCAACTGCCCTAATGCTTACGAAAAAAAAGTTCTTTTACTTAAGGGTAAAGTACTTTTTAAAACTGGTACTTAAGATGTGGTCAGTGCCTGTGAAGAAGGCCAGCAGCAACATTTAATCCAGTTACTCATACTGCAGGACAAGCCTGACCCACCACACCATCACAGAGGAGTAACTTCATGAACAACACTCCTGACACAATCAATAGCAGGATATCTTTCAGAAGGCTGTAACCTAATAGTGTTCCATGCAGGTTTTAGTGCATAAGCTTCTTACAAGATTATTACCTAATTTGAGGTCCTGAAGTTACATACCACAGCTGATAGCTACTTTTGGATGTACTTATTCAATAAATCTCCATGGAGCAGATTTGCATTCAGTATTTTATTTATAATTGTAAAAGCATAGGTGTTACATACTTTGAGTAATTGCATACTTGTTAGAATCTTACCTACTCAGAAGACTGGTGTGTGCAAAGGCAATAAAGTCATGCTTAGATTTCCCCCCAGAAGTTTGTTGCTTTAGTATTTGTTCCCCTGTTCAGTTCAGTAAAATTTCCACAGAAACAGAGTAAGGAAATATAGACACAGAATAGCTGAAGTTACTGAAGTGTATGAAGACAGTCCAACATCAGCACACAGGCCCTACAGAACTACTGAAGGTAGATCTGCCTAGCAATTAAAAGGACAAAGCCTGGACTAGGCAAGAGTTAGAGCAAACAGGCAACAAGCCAAGTTATAGGTCACTCAAGCCATTTGTTACATAGCTTGTTATGAACAAGCAAATTGATGTCAACTTCATTAGATCATTCCAAAAGATATCAATGGAGTAAATATACACACACATATTTCTAAAAAAGATACATGTATGTATATACATTTTTTAAAATAAGGCATGTATTTATTTCAAGCTCTTAAAACATTTTTCCACACTTTTCCTATTAATACAGCATATGCTGCCATTTTATTGCTAAAGAAAGCATACCATCATTGCAAGCAGAACAGCATCAACACTGGCTTTAGTCAGCAGTCCAATTCAGTTAATAAGGTTCAAGACATACATTAATACTATGGAAGAATGTTACAGGAAATGCAGACTGGTTTAATTCTATTTAGATTGCACCAAATCAGTCTCTTGACATAGTCTGTAGTTAACAGTATAGACTAAAAAGCAGAACAGCACCATTCTGGAGCAACAGAAAGAGATACCTACAATACTACTTCCCCACCTCTACTTAGCTGTTATATTAAAAAAATACACAAGGGAAGGATGACGACACAACAGACTTCCTATTCTGCTCTAACAATGCTTTCTTCTGCCAGAAATGATGCAGGACTTTTGAGCTCATCCACGGGTAAATCCTAATATGAATGAATATGCACACGCCGTTATCGCTGTGTAACTAATAAGAGTTACTTGTTAGTGTGACTTACAAGGAGCACTCTCTAAGTCTTTTGTCAGCCTGCTTCAAGGAGATCCAGGTATTTAACATGTTTGATCGCAGTTTGGCCCACACTAAATGGTTGTTTAACCCAAATATCTGGGCAGCAAACTGGGCAGCTCCTTCAGGTGACAGAGTAGTAGGACAGCTAAGACCTGCAGAGAAGAGAATGATTATAAGCTGTGCTTTAGTAAGTGGCAAACAAAACATTTTCTGTGAAGAACAATTTAAGACATTGTTTCAGCCTCCAGGAGCCACATGATCCAGTTTTAAAGCCAGCAAAGTGTCACATGTTCCATTGCTTTTAATATGACTGCTTTGGGGCACTTTACACCAAAAGTCATCATGCAATTCACTGCCTTATACAGAGGTAACAGACTTCTGGGCCTCCACTCAAGTTACTAACAAATCATACAGGTAAAAAGGCACTGAATTAGTAGTTAGGAGTTGAAGTTTATCTACATTGATTGTTGAAAAAGATACTATTTGATCTTTGATCATAAGGAAAATGCATCAAAATTCAATTACTTAAATTCCCATTATTTTCAATTTCAAAATTAAATGTTTAGCAAGGATAAGCCAATGTCTACTTTTTAAAAGATTATTCCTATGTAATCTTTGCCACTAAGAAGTCAAAGCCTGTATGTGACATATTTCCACAGACTTTGCTTGGTACTGATCCAGCTGCTTTTCCAATGCTTTGCCCCCCGTGTGTGTACTGTAGAACAACAAAAAAAAATAGAGCTAGATCAGAACAAGAGCCTAAGCTGAAGATCATCTTACCACTGGGCAGTCTGAGAGAGGACCACACATCCTGAGTACCCCAGTCAGCTGAGAGTGGAGGGCAGTTGACAACTGGGTAAGCAGTGTTACCCGACATCACTGGCCCCAAACCATTGCTTCTGCCAGCTACTGCAACAAACACTGTTGGGATTCCATCTCCTGGTGGGGAGGAAGACATTCAGAGATAAGCAATCCACCTTGTTCTCTACCACTTGCTTTCATGGGAGCTTTGTTTGAGTTCACAATTGTGTTTGCAGTTACCTTTTCAATTCCATCACATGGCACTAACATTTTGTGTCCAACTTCCTCCTTCACAGAAATATCTTCTAAGAAATCTTACATCCTTAAATCCCAGCTACTGTTTACCACAGCTGAAATTAGCATTTCTGACTCTGCCCCTGAGGGGAAGTCTCAGAGGAAGAGGTGTTGCTTAGCTTTGTAAAGAACATAACCATTAAACCTCTGGCATCTGTAAGTGTTCCTCTCCTTAAATCTGAAACAGTTCACCTCAAAGTGAGTGTTTTAACTATGGTTACCACATTTGTAGTTGCACCAGGTAGAATGGTATGCATAGAATGTGTATACTCCCACAGAAATAAATAATTCCTGTATCTCCTCTGCTAGGCTATAAATATTTTGAAGAGACGTTAAGTCTTCTTGGCAAAGAGAGTAATTTAAAGCAAGTGTCTTTTTCTCATGGTATTTTCTCATGGCATCTAAAGTAATAAGCAAGAATATTTTCATCAAACAGAAAAACATGGTGGGAGCAACATCTGCCTAATGTAACACGTAAGAATATTCAGTAAGCTAGAGAAACTGTTCTTCCTTATTTCAAAAACGCTGTCATCACCAGCAAGATGCTATAATTAATCTATTCATGTGATCAAGGCTTGGGCAAAGCAGTTTTGATACTGGGATAAAAGCAGGGGTTAGGCTTTAAATAATGGAAGTTGTGGCAGGGCAGTAGGATAATAGATTACTCCAAAATTCCTTAGAGCAGTCATGCTACTAGCAAGTGCAGAACACAACTGTTCTGTTTAACAAAAAATGGAAAAACCCCACATAAATCTCTTAGGTTGCCAAGTCATTCTGAAACATGATGCTGTGTCAATCCGAATCAATATTTCTTGGCATTTACCTTCATATTCTGCTTTGATCCTCAGGGTTTCATCTGGCCCTTTGTGAGCAGAGGTCACTCTTAATTCACAAGGAATTCCAAAGGTTGCACAAGCCTTTTTTATTTTTTCACAGTGACTGAGGTCAGAAGTAGATCCCATTAACACCACAACTCTACCTTGGCTCTTTGTTTTTAGAAGCAACTAGAGAAAAGAGTGGAGAGGCAGGAGGGAAATAAAAGCAGTCAACAATATTGAAAGCACACGGTTACCAAAGTCTAGATGTGTTGTTCATAAAACAGGTACCTCCACTCTTTCTGAAACCCACTCAAAGTTTCTCTTAACCATTTGCAGTGCCTCAGGAGTCACTTCTTTCAGGTCCCGATAGGACTGAAAAAAGGAAAATAAAAGCGTTGAAGTGTTGTGGTTTAACCCCAGCCAGCAGCCAAGCCCCACACAGCCTCTCACTCCCCCACCAGAGATCAGGGAGAAAATCTGAAAAGTAGGATTGAGAAAACTCATGGGTTGCAATAAGGACAGTTTAATAGGCAAGGCAGAAGCTGCACACACAAGCAAAACAAGGAATGAATTCCTGCTTCCCATGGGCAGGCAGGTGTTCAGCCATCTCCAGGACAGACAGGGCCACCTCACACATAACCGTGACTTGGAAGGACAAAATACCATCAACTCCAAATGTCTCTGCAACCCCTTCCTCCTTCCTCCACACTTTATATGCTGACATGATGTCACATGGTCTGGAATGTCCCTCTGGTCAGTTGGGGTCACCTGTCCCAGCTGTGTCTTCTCCCCAACCTCCCATGCACCCCCAAATTCCTCGCCAGTGTGGCAGTGCCAACAACAGAAAAGGCCTTGGCGTCTGTGGAAGCCCTGCTCAGCAGTAACAAAAACATCTTTTTATTATCAACCTTCTGCTCAGCACAAATCCAAAACACAGCCCCATATTAGCCATTGTCAGGAAAAATAACCCTACCCCAGCCACAGCCAGCAGACAAAGTTAATGTGGTTTGGGTACACAAAAGATTGATTTTGCTACCGTAATTGATAAGAATTATTATTATACCTCAAATGAAATATTTACACAGTTTCTAGCAATTCCAGGCATAAAAAACCTTCTACATTACAATTTATGGCCATTTACAACACAGAAGACTTTCAGCTACAAGGGTATTAAGGTTTTGGAAGCCTTCCACAGGGAAAATTTAAGGAAAAACATACAACTTCTTTAAAACTGGATTTGTAATGACATGATTGTCTGCAGTAGCACTGTACCAACCTAGGTTCTACATGATGTTACCAGGTACCTTATTTTAGGGGACTGTCAGAGCAATTCACTCAAGCATGCTACTACATAATACAGGTCAAGTAAACAACAGAGCAGTTTTGCTTCCCAGTTTAAAATTAATAACCTTCCTCCCACATACACTTAGAAATCTTCCCCTGTGGCTTACAACACTTTCTATCACAGGGTCTCTGTCACTAGTCTGAACAACCATGACAAACTCCTGGCAGCAGCACTCCCAAAACAGTTCCTTCATAACTAGTCATCTGGTAATTCAGAGATATTTGAGAAGTATAAATGCTGTAAGTTTGAATATAGGACAAGTTCTGTTTCAAACTTGTTTGCAGGCCTCATATGTGGGCACAGTCAGTTAGTAACACTTTGGGAGGCAACATTATTGAATTCATGGCTAACCAAAACAAATAACATGGAAAAGCATCCTCACTGCAGTTCCCTCCTAAGTATCATCAGATCTCTACCAGTAGAGGACCCCCTTCTGAATAAACTGAGAAACTTGGAGGCAGACCTGGGAACCAAAGCTTCTGTTCTTCCCATCAATCTGTTATCCAATTGTTTTATTATTATCTGTGCAAGTCAGAAATCCTTATCATTTCTGGAAACCCCACACTTCATCATGACAGCTCCAGACAATAGTGCTGTTGGGTATTCCAGCTGGAGATATACACAGGATTTTTCTTCTACCATAAAACCAGATAAACTATTTAAGGAGAACAGGCTTGGACACGAGGTACCATACAAACTACACTGTAACAAGATAAGACCATCTAGAAAAAAACACCCTGAGAGCAGATGTTAAACTGTAGGCTTTACTTTCTTCATTCTTCTCCCCTGCTCACTGAGAAAGCAAAGATTAAAGCACCACCTGTTTGTCCTTTTGCTGGCTTCTGTCTCCTGCTGGCCACAGTCTCCATGAATCATTGTCAATAACATCAGCAAGAACAATTTCTTTTGTTAGCACATTAACACCAAATTCAATCTAAAAAGACAGAAAGAATCCTATTTTAGTAATTACACAGTGGTATTTTCCTGTCAAAACCAGGATCATGAGAAGTCAGATTGTTATACCTTCAGGTCCACAAGAGTGCAGTTTTGGGGCTGCCATGCTTTTTCTAGGATCTCGAAAATGGCTTGAGTAGAACGAGACATAATATCCACTTCAGTCTGGCCAATAGTAAGTCCAGCAAAACAGAATTTTGCTTCAATTATTTGCTCTTCAGACCACTGTGGATCATTATTGGCATCATCCTGTTAAGAAACCAGAACACATACACGATGAATTTAAGCTTGCTATAAGAGGAAAACAACCATTAAAAGATGCAAGGATTTGTGTGGTTTTTTTTTCCAAGTAACAAATACAGTCTTCAAACTAGTGTTTTATGATTAGCATCAAAAAAAAAGACAGTAACATTGAAAACACTTGCTGTATACCACCTGACTATCTTGAAGATTAAGAGGGTATACCACAAATATTTTAGATTACAGTTCACCAGATACATCTTTCAGCACACATTCCTAAAGGAGTTCAGAATCCTAAATGACTAGCTAGCTACTTACCTCACCATGCAAGTACTATTAAATTTCTTCAAATATATCAACATATCTCTTGCAACTGATGCATTAAGCTTATGCCTAAAAGCTCTCATACCTACATTTTCCTAGTTTTAAGTACAGTTTGGCTTGTTATTCTTTGATTGCACTGTAAGACACTACTATATAGACTTTGGACAAAACAGCTATTGGACAAGAAAGCAAGAAAACATTAGAATGGCAAAACTACTGATAGTCAGAGGACTGGTCAGCCACTAGCACTACCTGCTTTATTTGTCAGCCTTTTAAAGGAGATAATACAGAATTCTAGCTCTGCTTAAGTTTGATTAACATCACAGGAAAGGAAACTTACCTTGTAAAACATCTCAATTTTGGGTGGGTAAAACTTATACCCTTCTTTGACACCAGGGTTTCTCTTGAGGAAGGAGCCAGTAGCAATTCTTCTGCACACCCATTCAATTGGGATCATTTCACAGTGAGCTGCAATGAATGCTGTGTCACTCTGCTTCCTGACAAAAGCTGTTTTGATTCCTAAATAAAAATATGGCAGCTTAGTTCCATTAGTAGGCACACTCCACAGTTAACACAGTAGTCACAAACATCTTTAATTTTAAGTACACCTGAATCTTGTTCTTTCCTGGACTTAGGGGACACACTGAATCTCTTTGGGGTATCTTAAGCCCACTCCAGCCTTGCAAAAGACAAGTATCTTCCACAAGTCATTAGTTTTGCCAATTTTATCATACAACACTCACTTGTAACTCAGAAATCCTATTCTTGAAAATAATTTTGTTCACATAGATTTAATTTTTTAAGGCTATCTGCCACAATGTTTTTGTTTGTTTAAAAAAAATAAATTAGGAGCAATCAAGTACCCAGCTATGTTCTGTAGTGAAAGATTCATTAAAGATCAAACAGTAATTGGAGCCTTTCAAAGGAGTAACAGAGCACAGCAGTCACTACTTTGCTTAATAAAAGCAGATGAGGCAGAGAGAATGGCTTTGTTCTCCCTTTCATCACAAACAAAGTTATTTAGGACACTAGATCTTGGTGATTTATTAGGCAAAAGACAGATTCAGAAGCATGTGCACTCAAATTGGCTGCCAACAAGTCAACCTTCTTACATAATTGTAAGATGATGGACCCCATATTAAACAGGGACAGCCAACATGCAGATCAGCACTCTTAAGTGCAAAATGGCTCTTTTTCAATTTCACTCTTGAGGGAAGTCCCACCTTTTTCCCCAGCTGTTGCACAGAGGTAAAACCTTACAAAAGAAAAGCATTGTAAAAATCATGTTTCAGGCCTGCTACTTTGGTTAAGCAGAAAAGGACTATGGGAAAGTGATTCAGCTGAATTAGAGGTAGAAAAACAAGTTATACAACCCCCATGTGCTCACATTGTGCTGCATGGTGGTTGGTTGCATTGTGTTTGTTATGATTTAAAACTATGTAGCTGATAGTGGGCTGACTGCTTAAAAAGGCCTGTGTTTTGCAAGGAAGCAGCTCTCCCTTGCACCTGCCTGAGGACTCTGCGTCCGACATCGGCCACAAACAGAAGGCAAAGGAGCTGCTTTGTCAAACCAAGCAAAGCTCTATTCTGTTCCACTTCCAGAATCATAAAGGAAGAAACAAAAAGTCTTAAAATATGAACATTGACTCTTCAAAAGTTTGGTGCATTTCCTTCAAAGGCAGAATGATTTAAATAATCCAATGCACATCAAGGCCCCTGTCCGGTTCACTACTACTTCACTTTTCCATCAGTGCAGATGTGTGCTTTAGCTAGGCTGATATTAGCTCTATTATAAAAGGGAGAGAAACTTTAACAGAACTTTGTAAATCATCACCTCTGAAAGAGTCGGTAAAGAAGCGTTGCGCAAGGCAAACAAACCAACTCTCTACAATAAGGCATTCCCACTATCTGCATTTACACCACTCAAACAAGAGAACTGGAGAAGAATCCTGAGAGTTCTTTTGTTGCCTCAAAATGCAACTGCAGTTTACTCTGCACGTTTTTCCATGGCACCTGTGGAAGTTATGAGTACAAGCCACTCATGGATTTTTTGAGAGGTCAACAGAATGGCTTCTTCATATTGAAAGTGCACATCTGTAGGATATGAAGTATTTTGATTGTTATCTTAACTATTGCCATTCAAGAATTAGGCTAAATATCTCACTAATTGCTTCTAAATGAAAATTAGAAGTTTTAATCAACTGCAAATGTAACCAAATACCTAGGAGGCTTCTTAGTTCTGTATGAACAACAGGCTTCCCAAGAAAGCCAGTGACTCAGGATTACACTGAATTACTTGGTATACATTTCTGTGTAAACAGTTCTTAAAACATGGGCTGAGACAAAGATAACTCTAGAGAATCCATCTTTCTCTTCCCCATATGAAACATGCTAGGACTTCACAGTTTGTTTGAGAGCTATCACCAAACCTTATAACGGATAATACAAATTCTAGAGTAACTCCGCTGGCGCCTGAGGCAGTTTTTGTGGAAACATTTCAAAGGATATGGAGCACACAGGTATAAGCAATCTTAGCTAAGCTTACTAGTACCTGTATTCTAGTACTGTTAGCTGATTCACCACCAGCACAAATTCCTCTCTGCAACTTGCAAACTACTCAGTCAAAGACATTTCAAAATGCTTTCTCAAAGCAAAGCTATTGGCTCCATTTTTGGAAGTGTGGTGCAAAACTTACTTGAGTGACTTAAGTTATGTACTCCATGAAAACTCACTGCTAGCATCAGAAATACTTTGAATCTTTTAGAGATTAAGCTCCTGATACATCCAGCACAGACTGATAAATGTATTTTGCAATGTGGTCCTCACAAGTGTTACCTGCAAAGCTTACAGGAAGTTCATGCTGCTATAACATACAACTGAAGAGGGGAAAAGACACTCTGATTTTTATGTTTCAGCTTACATACACAGATTTCACCCAGCCTGGACATAGTGTGGTAGTGCCACTAGACAGAAGTGCATTCTATGAAGGCAGATGTAGGAAAGCAAGGCAGATGCACCCAGCCCAGAGTTACAGGTAAGGAGGTGTAAGGTATGGAAGAACTGACAAAAGCAGAGGGGAGAGGATTAGGGGAGTGTCCTAAGAAGCAGGAGCAACTATTGCAGTTATCTGCAACACCAGGTTACTGCAGATACTCTCATGTTCCAAATGAACAAGTCACTCACTCGGCTGGTAAAGTACCAGAGAGACAAGCATAATTAAAAGCTAATAGAAAAGAGACTAGAAAACCACAAGAGCCTCAAGGCAGGTTTAACTCTTTTATAGAGCAATACTGTTTTGTAATAATGTCTGTAACATACAAGCATATGCACTCTACCTTTAAAATACTTACCAGCTTCCTGAAGCAGCTGAAACACACAGCTTGTCGTTGTGTTGGAAATGGCAGCCTTCCCTTCCATTCGGTCCTTCCTGGCTGCATTTCCCGCCGTTATTTGGTCTTTCGACTGCATGAGAACACATCCCGGGATATCTGGCAGCTCGTACACTTCTTTCGTTTTACCTTCATTAACTTTTTTGCCAAGTTTCAGGTCTACAGGAACAAAAAACAAAAATCAAAAACAGGAAAAAAAAAAAAAGGTCATTTTTGCACCGCAAAGACTTGTTTACTTCCGCACGCAGAGCCACCACCTTCGGGTCTCTGGGGATCCAGCAGGGCCCGCGCTGCGGTCCCTGACCACGAGCTGCTCCCTGAGCCCCGACCCACGGGGCGATTTGGCCACGTTCC
>VXBQ01004506.1:0-147357 GCA_013400175.1 Phainopepla nitens
TCCCATCCCACCATCTAGATGTCTTCACCAGCTATCCAGTTTTCCTAGTGTTAATAATGACCCTAAAATACGACAAGATCATGGGAACTAGCTGGTGTGTGTGGTAGGGAGGCAGCAAGCTGTTATTACATCTCTCCAGACTGTGCTGTTACGTGTGAACAGTTTTCTGGAGCTGTTGAATACTACAGTTTCTCTCATTGAGCAGAGTTTTATTTGATCAGCAAAGGATTTTAGTTATGGGAAGTGAGTTTTCGCTGATACAGGGGTGTTTAGTCAAATGTGAGATCAGTGACATGGGATGTCAGCTAAGAAAATGAGGTATTAATCAAACCTAGAGCATCTTCAAGTTCAGTCCTGATCCTAACATGCTGAAGCCGGCCAAAATGGTACTAATATGAATGAATATAGAACAGAAATAAGGGTGAAAATGTTCCAAATTCTTATAGTAGTGAAGCTCTGGCAGAGATTTCTACTAAGAAAAGGATTGTTTTGAATTCAGAACTCTGTTGCAGTAGGGCACTGATTGACAGTAGTGTTTCAGTGTTGGAATACTGGCCCTGTTTGACTAAAAGTTTCCATCCTGTGTTTCTAAGGCTGCTAACATGCAGGTGTGTATGTATTTTCACTTACTTGAGCTATGAATCTGGTAATAAATCAGTGGGAATGTTCACAGTTCTGTTGTTAACAAGATTAGAGGCTGGAAGAATCAGGGCTTTGACTTTCCATAATTTGACTTTCCATAATTTAGCGAAAGGATCTTATGAGTCTGAACTACTAAATATTACCAAAAGTGCAAACAGTTTCTAAACAGTTTCTAAAGTTTGCTGTGGTACACACAGAGAAGGTGGTCTCACAACAGAAATCAGAAATCTTGAGGAATGCCCTTAGAGTGTTTTGGACTTTTCTTGTTTGTTTCATCCCTTGAAAGAATGGAAGAACTCTGGTCTACCAAGTTGTGTGATGTTTAGTTTTTCTTCAACTCTGCTTTTCACTTGCATGCTTTCCGAGTGACTGCCCTTACCAGGGAACAGAGTGCGTACTTAGTAAGTGTCCTTAGTAAGAGTCGAATTTCACAAAAATTATTTAAAAGTATATCTCCAAATATAATCACACATTACTTCATATTAATACAGGTTTTAAATCTGAGTAGATTTTACAGTTTAAAAAAGCACCTTCTTTGTCTCTATATGAGTCAAGTGAATAATTCACCATGAATAATTTATAAGATGAATTGAGGTTCCTCTTTCATGTACCACCTACATGAAATAATTTCATTTATTTTACTTTTTTTTCCCTTTAAATTCTGAGGTAATATGCAGATCTGAAAGCAGTGCTTCCTTACCTAATGGTGCTTGGTCAAATAAGATCCATGTTTCTGTATCTTGAATGGATGAGCAGAATATAAATATGCTGTGGATGCAGATGTTATAATTACAGATTTTAAATCTACTTTTGAGAAACACTGCTTAAAATGAAACCTGCTCTCAGAAGTTATTACCAGGAGTAACGTGAATAGGATAAGATACTTACATAAATCAAATACAACAGAGTAATCAGAACCATCTCTGAATTCATGTGTAGGTATTTTTGTGGTGAATCCTGTTTTGGAATAGGTGGAGAGGAGGTGTGCTGCCTGTTTTAAGGCTGCTGAAGTGCCCCTGAGGCTCAGGGCAGTGCGCAGGGACAGAGGGCAGGCAGCGGCTCTGTGGTGCCTCCAGAGAGAGCAGCACCAGCCCGCAGACAAGGCACGGCTGAGGCAGTCCCAGTGTTCCCCTGGCACACCAAAGACTGCCTCTGGTGAACAGATAAGGGCACTCTCAGTATCTTTACCACACACCCACAGCCAGACTAATTCCAAGCTGCCCAAAAGAAAGGAGCTGCTTTCCTCCTGGATCTGTACTCTGTACCAACTCAGAAAGAATCAGGCCTATGACACTTACTTTATGGAGAATTTTAGACTCTTAATCCTATTTAAATTTTAATGTGAAGGCTTGTTATAGTTTCTATAATTTGAGGCGTTAAAAGCAGATGAAGGATCTTTAATCATAAAAGCTTCATTGCTCTAATTTACGATACCTGCGTTTTAAGATCCACCATAAAGTGGATTGTGTTTGGGGGGGATTAAAGTTCTCAGTAAGCAAATGTGATCCATCAGGAAACCTCTTTAGAGTAAAACATTTTGACAGCACCAGTAATGAAACCTGTTTCCCAGGTAAAGAGCAATATTTTAAATGCTGTTTTAGCTGCAATACCATTCAGGTTTGTCTGTCTTTCTCCCTTATCATCCACTGCAATAACAAGATAATAAGAAGATAGGAAAATATAAGGAGGTCTGGACTAGCAATTAATAATCTAAGTATACAATCAGAATGTTAAAATATTGTTTTAACTGGCTTGTGTATTAGTTTGTATGACACTGAAAAATTCCTTTGTGCATTCCCATGTGCTTGAGAAACAGTAACAGAAAATCATGGCACCAGTGCTTGCTGCTGTGAAGTTATAGCCTAACACGATCATTTCTGACTTTGAAGTGAGTTGGCTCTAGAACACAGCTATGCTTTTTATGCAGACAGCATGGGATTTTTTTTCTGTGAACTTTGCTTTGAATGCCTAAAACCCGATGAACTCATGAAAGCATAATTTGGACAAGTACATACTTGTGCCACGAAGGCAAAGGTAAGATCTATTTGACTTCTACATAACATAGTTCAGACGGTGCTCCCTGACAGGCCAACTAAATGACATCTCTGCCCATGCTAACTTACTTCCTATAAGCCTCCATCTTAAAAGCCCTAAACTGACAGGTAACCATCCACTTATTGATATTTTTTGGGAGTAACCACTCGGTTCTGCTCTTCTCTTCATCGGCCAACACAGCAGGCTATAGTGCTGCACTTCCAACCATGCATCAGAAACCTTTGCGAGAAGAGTTCTAGGCATGGTTGTGCTCTTGGTGCTTTAATCAACATATAATTTTGTTATTCTGAAGATGAGGCCCTGGCACACGTAGCTGTTTAATTCTTTCCTGTTTTTTTGCAGGATTGTCAAGGTCTCTATATCAAAAGTGGACAGTTTGGCCTGGGAAATCTGATTATGTTGGGAGAAAGTGGTGACTTCTGGCAGTGGGCTGAAAACAGGAATAGCAATCTGCCATGAAAAGTTTTGAGAGGGAACAGGATATTCATAGGAGGTATGAAAAAGAAAGAATTTAACACTACCCTATTTCACAGCTAAATATATTGATCTTTCCAATACAGTATTTTCTACAGCTGATGCATAGAGAATTTTCACCACTTGTAAATGCTTGAGAGCATATCTATTCTGTGCTTAACTGAAGTATTTATCACTTAAGAACACCTTTAAAAATATCAGAAAGCTATAATTTTTGAAATACAAAATGTCATCATTATTATTCCTACACAGTTTATATGCAAATACATGCTTCCCCCCAAGCTTGAGTTCACAAAAAATTGAATGGAACAGCTTTTTTTTCCCCTTTCGTGTATTTTTCCCCCCATATTGTGAAATAAGGCATTGCATAATACCAGCATGTCACTTCTACAATCTATGGTCATTACAATACGATCTTAAATGCTGCATCAGAAACACTGGGATATCTTAATATTCAGTGCTAATTGAATCATTTCTGTGGCTGCTCACCAGCTCTGCACTGTGCCAGGAAGCTATGTACAAATATTAGTACCATGGGTCTATGCCTGATGCAAATGAGGACCACATCAGAATCAAAGGGATATTTGAGCAGTTATTAATTTCTCTAAATCTATAAACATGCACAAATATTTTTTAGAAGTAGAAGCAACTTTTCACCATCCATTTTATTGATAATGGAAGTGATCTGATTTAGCACAGCTATAACAATCATGGTTTTATACATATGGTACAGAAGCTATTTGTTTAAAAACCACAGCACAGCAGATCACCTGAGACATTGCTCTTAAAAGAGAAAATATGATCATTATTCATAAAGCTATTGTCAGAGGACATAAGTGGGCTTTATGTGTCCTGATGCCTCTACATGCTGCTCAGCTGAAGCGCAGCACACCCGTTTCTATCTGGGTTTCTAGGGTAAGAGGCTGCCTGCATCACCTGGCAGAGTGATTCAGGCAAAGGCTATCTCCTAAGCAGTGTAAGGAATAGCTGTTAGGAGAAGTTGTAAAAACCCGTGCTACAGGAAAGTTCATAGTTTGCAGCAGTGACTTGTGTTTGTTGTACAAAATGCCAGCTCTGTGCCGCATTGTGTGCTGGGGCTGTATCTGTTTAGTGTTTATATACAAACAATCAAAGTACTCCTGTAACCACAGGACTGGGTCATGTCCTGTCTTGTTCATTGGGGAATTAATTGTACTTGTTTTAGAGTTAGCTGTTAAGGAGATTAGGAAGGTGAAGCATAGCAGGGTGGCTGTGGTTGCATGGCAACTGGAAAGAACAGTAACATCTGGTATTCTTAATTTTCTTAGAACCTATAGGTCTTGGTGCCACTGCGTGAGCATTATTGTTTCTACAACCATGCCTCATTTTTATTATTTGTTAGCCAACAGGTAATGTCCTTGATGTCTTAGTTGACCCAAGGGCAAAGTTAGACATGACACTGGATGCTGTGATGTTAAAGTCAGCTTCCTAATCGCCAGGCACAGTCAGCCTCAGAGGACACTCTCCAGCAGCAGGATAAAGGAAAAGGTCTTTCCTCACAGGAAAGACTGGATTTGAGGTTAGTCAGCCAGTGCTGTTAGCTACTTCAGCATAGGGTGTGTCTCCTGAAACAATCGATCTAGTTGAAGTTTTGTTTACTGTCCACCTGCAGGACTATTTCTGTCCTTTTAGGAGGGCAGGGATACCAGGCCATCAGTCAGAAGAATGGCTTCTATAAGGAAAACTGCATTAAGTGCACTTTAACCCCTTTTCCTTCATAATTTCCCCACTTGTGTTTCTGAATGCTTTATGTTTTATTTCTGACAAACAAAAGAGCCTTATTAAAGCAGTGCTTTACTTCATTCATTTCTGAAATAAAAAATCAGTAAGTGATGTGTCAAGTATAGACCAGACGGTTTTGTTCATCTGCTTTTAGCAATTGACATCACTCCCCCACCACATGGCTTTCTTCAGTGGTTTTCCACAGAGCTTCCCACTAGGGAGCTGCAGACATTGGGCAGACTCAGCAAGTTCCTCAGCATTTGGCTGGTACAGAGCCTTGGAATACCTCCTTGCCCTTGCCACACAAGGGACAACGTCTATTTTAAGCTCTCCTTGCCTCTGTGTAGGCACCCAAACCAGCCCATTTCTAGGGCAAAGCTGCTGATTTCATCAAACCTGACTGACAGTGGGGCTTTGGAGAGCAAAAGCTCAGAGAAAGGGTGAACATGCTTCCCACACTGCTCAGCACCTCTCACCTCTGGACCCACTGATCTGCTCAATGCCAGACAGAAAAAAAAAAATGCCAAAACCATGCCAAAGCCCCTTTATCCTTTTTCAGGCTGAACCCATTTCTGGAAAGATGAAGCAGAGACCTGGAGTTTTGTGAACATCAACCAGGAAATATTTTCTTCAGTCAATGAACTTCAGTGAACTTTGTGTGTGCATTTTCTTGGCTGCTACAAGCAGCTGTTGAGAGAATTTTGAAAAAGCTAACAATTATATAAATGTGGCAAATTAATTTCTTATATTTTAGAATATTGACTAGACTAGCAGATTTTATAACTGATGCATAAAAATTTTCTTTTTCAGATTCTGCCTTTAAGACTTCCTTTTATAAAAGCACCTTTGTAAATCCTCTTTTGCTACTTCCTATTCATCCTTTTGTTCAGAACTTTCTGAGACTCAGCCCAGATTAGAATTCATCATGCCTAAAAAAAATGAGATGCTAAAGGTATTCTTTCTTCAATGTGCATCTCCAGGCTTTCTTGACAGGCTGTCAAGAAATATGTCTCTAAAAAGCCAGGTTAGATCCTCAGAGACAACCAGTGATGCAGTTCTTAGTAATGTGCTAAACCCCAGTCAGAGTGCACCTTATTGTTGCTGTGTGCAGTGATGTGACATGTTAGTTATTTGTTTGCTCTGCCATAAGATAGCATTAGGGGATATAATGTGAACAGATCACTCATTTGTGGAAATATTTATTCTGCTGCTTTTGAGGGATCATTCAATTCGAAAGCAGATGGCAAAGCATGGATATTCATGGACTATTTTAAAAGCTATCTTAGGTAAAATGTTTTCAGAAAGAGCAGCTAAAGCCGGTAACGTTCTGATATTTTACAACATTTATTACTTAATGTTTACATATATTTACAATAAATCTTCATAAATGCTACTCAAGCGAGAATTTGCTAGTTCCAGTTTTTACTACAGTGTATACCATGAGCTCTTTATTGCTCAGGCCTCTGACCCTGACACGACTTAAAAAATACTCAGTTGAGGGAGGCTTGCTGTCTTCAGCAGTTTTTCTAGCATGGCAGACTCTGGGAACATGTGGTGTGTGTCAAGATTTTCAGTTATCTGGGGATTTGAAACGTCCATCTCACGACAGCTAAAAGGAGTTTAGCTCTAGAAGTGATGATCTTGTCTGCTCAGAACTGCAGAATCCTTCTAAGGTGTTACTTTGAGCATCCAGAAAACAAGTCTTTTTTAAAGATGGTTTTCAAAGGCTTTGCTGTTCAGCAAATACAAATTCAGGTAAATGTGAAGTAGCTGTTTTGGTAATTTCATGTCATTCTTGCCCAATTGCTCAAAGCCCAGCATTCCATTCTTCAATATTTCAAAAAGGAGGTGAATAAAATCCACTATTTGTGTTGTGTTGGAGGACTGGCGTTTTTTATAGAATAGGTGATTTAACATGATGAAAATAGCACAAATTTTTCAGCTTCCTGA
This sequence comes from Phainopepla nitens, assembly GCA_013400175.1. NCBI lineage: Eukaryota > Metazoa > Chordata > Aves > Passeriformes > Bombycillidae > Phainopepla > Phainopepla nitens. Next base: position 6,883 of record VXBQ01004506.1, read on the forward strand.
TTGTGTTTGTGTCCCTCACCCAGCATTTCCTGGGCTGCCTCTTCTTACTGCCTTCTGCTCCTTCAGGAACATCCACATGCCCTTTCCACACGGTGGCTTTAGAGATCCACACACTGAAGTTTGACATAAAAGGAAAAAAAAAAATCAGAATGTACTTTGAAATTATTCCCTCAGTAAAGCTTGTGACGCAGCACTTTGTTTTACACATTTCAGCTGTGTTCAATTGCAGTGCTCTTGCTCCCACCTGTCTGACATTTGAGATAGACTCCCATAGCATTGAGGTGCTTCAGGTGAGGGCTCTGTGCCTGCCTTTGGTGGGTTCGGGCCCTGGGTCGCAGCTGGGGCTGCTTGGGTTGTTACCACTGCCCAGCTGTTTGCAATGAGCAAATGAGCTGTGCCAGAGCCTGGCTGGTAGGGATGGGCACAGCCTGGGGCTTTTCCCTGTGCCTGGGGGCAGGTGGGGAGCTTGGCTGCAGTACGGGAGCTGCTGGGAGCACAGGGCTGTTGCTGGTTTTGTGTAGGCTCCTTTCCACAGGATGGGCAGGTAAGTTGTTGTGGTTTTATGTCACTGAGACTGTCAGGCTCTGGATGATGAGTAGCTTTGTTAGAGGAAGTAGAGGCTGAAATGCATTAACATACCACAACTGTTTCCTAAACAAATGTCTTTTGAAGTGCTTGGTTTTAATTTTTTTTTGGTTTTTTTTTTTTTTTTTTTGTGGTTGTGTAGATATGGAGGTATAGTGCTGAGTATGTGTCAGGTTATTTTGGCTATGGTCTGCCCTGTATCTGAAAATCTATTGGGACTGGGGTTTGACCAGCTTGAACTTTGCTGAGTTGAATGTAATGGTCCCTGTGCTGCTAGAGTATCTTCAGATGTCAGGGAGAGGTTTTCATCCTTCTTACTGTTTCCATTGGGTCTAGTCTTGTCATAGCTTATGGTAATAAAAATTATTATTAGAGTATCCTTCTTCTTCTGTCTCCCTTATCTACCCCAGCCTTAATATAGTTATTTCATGTTAAAATTGAAATAAGCCCTGTGACTGAATGTGATCTCCTCACCCACTGTCAGCTGTGCTTGTTCTTAAGCAGTGCCTTTAGGAAGGGACTATCCTTCAGACCTCCGTCGAAGACTGCTTTATTTCCATCTTTGCTCCTCTGCAGTTTCACCGTGCTGGTCTCTTTACTCTTTCTACTCCTATAAATTGGACTGTCTCTCAGCTAACAGTAAATGTACTTGGTGCCATAGCAGCAATAGTATATGCTCTGGGAAACACCTTGCCATGAGCATTCAAAGGCTGATGTAGAGTATGTACTTATATGCATATGTATGTGGTGTTTATTAAAATGTGCTTGAGTAAGTATTAATAATGGATACAATGCTAATGTTTGTTATGGGTTTTCAACCCACTGGGGAAAGTAGAGAATAAACTGCAACATGAAATATTTCCCTGTTGAGAAACAGGTGGATTACAACAACTGCAGTGTGCTCACCTTTCAGGAAAGCTATTAGTTAAATCTCCTTAATGCCACATATTGTCTGAAGGAGATACTACACCTCTGAAAATTGCTCTTGAGTAGGTAAGCACTTGTGTACGGCCGTGTTAACAGCATGGCAAAGATGAAAGCTCTTCGTTCTGGCTTATAAACAGGATCTCTGCTATCTGTGCTTATAGAGAAAGGCCTGGGTAGAACAGACCTGGGATTTGCTGTCCTTGTTCACTTTGGCCCAATGTGGTGTTGACTTTGGTAGAAAAAGTTGGAAACTTAGATTGGATAAGATGGTGTGCCAAGTTTGTGTGCGCTATTTGGGTTAAATTATTTAAGCCTGGTTTCTACCATCATTCATGCTCTGTGGTGGTTTGTGTTATGAAAACCTGTGAAATATTGCAGCAGGACTTTTTCAAATTCCTCATCTTGCCTGGAAAAAAGAATACTAAGGGGTAAAAGCAAAACAAACAAATGAGACTCAGCAAAACTTACTGACTCTGCACAATGTTGAGGCAGGCAGTCTGTGGTAGACTTTAAATGAAACAAGTGCACAGGAGACTATATTTAATTTAAACACCACTCATCCTAAAATAACTTAACCTGTGGAATGATTGCTGTGCAAACACTGTAATAATATAGCAGAGCTGTCACTTCAGTCAGTATTTAATAGTCTCTGGCCGATTTCATTATTAACACTTCTTGAAAAGTGATGAAAGTGTGGCTACATAACCTGTACTGAAATCTCTGAGATCCCACAGAACATTTTTGTAGCTACTGCCTGTCACTTCTCAAGGGGGACTGCAAATGGTTGTGAACTTGAGCTGTTAGCAGCAGATGCCAAAACTCCTCTTGTTTCAAAATTGCAAACAAAGTAGATGAAATGGGCTCCTCACAGTTTTGCTTCCATGTGGTCTGTGTGCAAGCCTGGTAAAGGAGATGATATGTTTCCTCCTGGTATTGCAAATGGTTGGGAATTATTTTTTCTCTTAATTTAAATTAATATGAAGACTATGCTGATATGTTGTACTAGCTGGAAGATAATTGAAGGAACAATCCAAGAATAAGTACCAGAAAGAAGACTGTAGCTGCAGAAAAAGTGCCTGCAGTTGTGCTGCTAATGTTTTGGTTTTGCTACCCTGTATTCCAAAAGTTCTTTTCTATAACACGTCTTGATGATTGTAGAAAGAAGCAGACTAGCCAAAGTTTTTATAACTTATATTTGTGTGTGTATACAGACACTGTAATCATGGTGCAAGTATGAGAGAGTACCACTAAATTCATTACAGTTCCTATGTTTTTTTTAAGGCTCCATAAATAGACTTCCCTTACAGTGGGGGAGAGTGTGTGGGTTTCTACTTGTGCTGTCACTGGGCTTTGGTGGAGATGGTTAATGTAGCTGTGGCTGGGTTGATGGTTGTTGTTACTAACAGCTGGCACAGGGCTTAGTCTAGGGCTTGATCATTGTTTGAAGGAGCCAAAATGGAATACCTGCAGAGCCTGGGTATTTCCTTTGTTCCTGACATCAGCTCAAGCTGTAAGTCACAACCTTCCTATGCTGAATTACAGCAGCTGGGAAGTTTGCATTTCCATAGTGACAGGTTAGGTAGTGTTAATTTGAACTTGGAGACCTTAACTCTAGGGGCGCCTGTGCTGGCACCTGGCCGGAAATAAACATGAGCATGGAGCTTCTGGCCTTCCAGGCTAGAAAAGCAGATGGAAGAGATGAGGCCAGTGACGCAGGGGTCTCCATGGTTAACATGCAGAAAACCCCTTGGGTAGGACATTCCTTTTCTGCCTTGTTCAACTTTTCTAAGTATCTAGGGATGCCTCAAGGCATTTGACTGGTATTGAGTGGTCATCTGAGTTACTGTGTTCTGGTCTGAAGCTTGTCATGAAATTGAGAAAATACTGGTTAAAAGGACAGGGCATCACTAATAGCTGAATTTTTAATAATGGATTTAGAGCTGAGGTATCTCTACTGGATGCATTGGTTTCTCTTTCTGAATAAGTGCATTTCAGATAACAAAGAGGTTGGGAGGGTGGCTAGGTTCTCTTTTCCTTAAAAAAAAAATTAAAAATTAATTACTCCTCACTGTGCTTCCCTTTGGTGATGCTTGAATGAGACACAAACTATAGAATTTGGCAATGTCTATAATGTAATGGTGCTGAATATCTGCAGTCTAGAGGTTGGCTTGGTTGGGCTTTTAGCTGATGTTCTGGAAGCACTTGGACACAAGCCATGCTTGATTCAAAGGAAAAATAATGCTTAGAACTTTTCCAGACTTCATATAAGAGTTTGGATGTGTTAAAAAAAATAAAATCCAAATGAGCTTGAATCTTAGGTTAACGTACATTCGTTGTGTATTCATAGCAGTCGGACTGCAAGAGCTCAACCTTTTCTGTGTCTCCTTGCAGGCTTCTTAGTTCTTCTGTGTGCCTGGGCTGTCTGGCTCCTGTTATAAATGAAAGCTTGGCAAGGTGGCTTGCAGCGATAGCGGGTTATGGGATCAGCCCTGTAGTGTGCTGACAGAGAGCCGTATGCAGCCTGGCTCTTAGGGCTGGTGTTGGCTAAAGCAGAAGGGAGGTCTTGGTGCTCAAAAGTAGGAGAGGTTGGGTGCTGCCCCAGTGGGAGGGCAGGTGAGGGGTCTGGTGGAGGATCTGAGATGTGGTGTAGGAGCAGCCTGGTGCCTGCTCGGACCTATGATGAGGTGAGGTTGATGGGGATTGGGAGAGGGCAACAGGAGGCCACTGCTTAATCTTGTTCAGCTCTTAGGGATGCAACAACTAAACTGGACTTGTTCATTTAGTAAACTATTAAAGAAGTTGTCTTCAAGGTATTTATTTCAGGCAGTTCTAGTGAAGTAATCCTTTAATTCCTCAGAGTAAATGCTGATGAGGATTTACTGCAGACTAAGCTGTGTTGAGGTCACTGTGTGAGTGGTTATAGAGTGTGTTTGGGAGCAGTGGGAGCTGCAGGGTGTCCCCACAGCAGGGCTGTCCTCTGTGGCCATCGATGGTTGGGTGCTGTGCTTGGGAATGCTTGTATCTGAGCCTGGACAAAGGGGCTGATTCTGCTTCAGCTTTGGTTGAAACCACTGCTCCTCTAAACGTTCTGCTGTTTTTTCCTGTTGTGCATGCTGCTCAGCCTTCTCTCCTCTCTTGATCTTTCTTTTCCTGGATCGTCCCAAATAATGAGGGAAGCCCCAGATGAAACCATGGTCTGATGTGGATAATTCAACTTCAGCACAGTTTGGTCTGTATGCATTATTTTGCCCACAAAATCATAATGGTTTCTCATTTTTTAGGCAGTGATTTCTTCATTCTGTACCAAGAGTGTTCTGTGCTTAGGAGGCCAGGAGAAGGCCTGTGCTCTTGCACTTAGTCAAAGTGGATATGTAGGGGCTTCAATTAGCTATGTTTGCAAGATAGGAGTTATTTATCCTCATTTTGGTATTGCTGGAACAAGTCAAAAGAAATCTGAGGGGAGCTGCAGCTTGTGGTGAGCAAACGAACTGGGACTTCGCTATTCCACCAACCAACTCCTTTTCCCACGGGAGCTGGTTTTCTGGGAACACCAGGGCAGTGTTGTTGAGGCTGCATGATAGGAAAACAATGTGAGTAAAATCTTATGGCAATATTTTGGATGGGAAGCTGGTTACAGAATGTCATTTGGTATTGAGAGTGATTACCTACCGTATGAAAAGGAAATGATTGCTGGCAGTAGGAGATGATGTAGCTCCAGTAAGTAAACTTATTTGCTCTGGAAATGCCTTTGCTCATGGAAATTTTGTCAGTGGCCAGAGCATGGTTCTGGTCTGAGCGGTACTCCTGGTCTCTCCCTGGCACTGTGCTGCTCTGTGCTGCTCCCTTCTGTAAAATGTTCTTCCTTGTGGCTGCAGCGTTATTGGCAAAAATCTGATATTAGAAGCCTTTTCTTGGATAATAATAAATCAAAACCTGAAAGTATTGGAAAAGCAGAGTTGCATAGAAACTTGAAACTTTTAGCAACTTTTTTGATGTGGAGGGAAAATGATGAACAACTTTTACCAGTTCCAACTTATTAAATCAACATTTAAACTATCCTTTTCTAATAAAGGATACCTAGATTCTTTCAACTTCTTCCATTTCTTATCTCAGTCATGGAGCTGATTTACATGGAAACATTTTGTGTTAGAAGTCATAACATTTTATTATGTTTTCTTTCCTTTGGCAAAAAAGTTATATTAGAATTTTTCCTGAAATTATGTATATTAGAAGGCACCTGAAACTTTAAATTGACTAACAAAGCACTTCAGTTTGAAGTGTTATGTCCTTTTATATGTAACTAAAACATACAGGGTTTGCCTTATTTCTGAGTAATTGTAGTCTCTGAAAGATCCCATAGTGGGAGATGTTTTAGTTTAATACCAGAAGCTCAAAGGTATTGAAAGCAGCTGTTCTTCAGTTCAGAAATAGTTTTATCTGGAAAATAACAATAAGTCTTATTACAAGGGGGAAAAGGAAATATTTTGACCTAGAAAATAAATTGAGAAGTTTCATGAGTTTTAAGTACCAGTAGTCACTCTTAAAAATGAGAATATTTATGTGCCTTAATCTGACATGTCATTATGTTTATAAAGCTTGTGACATGGCGTAGTAAAATGTGTTGTATTTAATGTTATCATTGATCTATGACATGAAATAACACGAATAATAACAATAAAATTAAATATAAGGGTTTATTTTCAAGTATAATTCAACATGAAATAAAATTTAAAAATATCATTCTGCTTCTGGAAATTGTTCTGAAAGATAAATGGAAATTGATGCAGTTTGAGTGACACAGAACAATGAATATGTGCATGTTCCTGCAGCCTCCAAATATCAGTGTGGTGTTGGAAGTGAAGCAAGATTGTTTACACTTCTTAGTCTCAGCAAAGAGGGAAGTTTAGCCTTGTGGGAGTCATTGGCACATTCCCATCTGACTCAGTGAGGGGAGGATTTTGGCTGTGGCTCCAAAAGCAGCTTTGTGTGTGCAGTTCTCATTACCCTTGTGGGAGAAGGTGCACAGGAGGCCCCATTTCTGTGGGGGCCTTGGGTTGTGCTGTACCTGGGCAGCCATGGCAGAGCCTGGAGCAGAGGGATGGGCTGCAGAGCAAGGAAGCCCTGGTGTGACTGCCCTCTCTTCTGGCTGCAGCTGTTGTCTTAATAAACCATCTCTGTATCTAACACTGGCAGCACCTCAACTCAGTACGCCTAAAGCAACAATACTGATTATATTTTGTAGCACAAATGTCATCTTCCTGAGTGTTTGAGGCCTAAATGCAGACCTTTGAAAGGGAGGACAAATTGATGTTAAGGCCGGCATGTAGCAGCCTCACTCTTTGCTTACTCTGTTAGGATCAAAATGTGAGGTTACTAGACCCAAGTCAGTGCTTCATTATTGGGAAGATTTTATTTAAGCTCTCTCAAGGTAATAAAATACTGCCTGTTAAGTGAATTTTCTGTTTTCTACTGATTAAATCAGTAGCAGATTTTTATCTTAGAGTGGGCAAGAAGAAAAAACACCAAGGGCAGTGAATTAACAGCTTAAAGTATCATAGAACGGTTCGTGTTGGAAAGGACCTTTAAAGGTCATTGAGTCTAACTCCCTTTCAATGATCAGAGATATCTTCAACTGGAGCAGGTTGCTAGGAGCCTTGTCCACTATGATCTTGGATGTTTCCAGGGATGGGGTTCTGTCACCGCTCTGGCCAGTCTGTTTCAGTGTCTCACTGTGCTTGTAAAATATTTCTTCTCTATACATTATCTAAATCTGCCCTCTTACAGCTCAAAAATATCCTCTTGTCCTGCGGCAAAAGGCCCTGCGGCAGGAGCATCAGCCTGCCAGCCTCCTTCTCTTGTACTTGTTGCTGGCTCAGTCTAGTACTTGACAGCCTTCAAGAGTTAGTGAATTCTAAAGAGCTCTTGTGAAGTTATCTCCATTTTGGCAGAGGAGAAACAGAATCAGACAAATAAATGACATGCCCAAGGTCACAGAGGAAAAACAGGGAAAAACAAGCATACTTGTGTTCTGAGATGCTTTTGCCTACTGGCTGCTCTACCTAGTTTTAGATGAAAACCACTGCTTATCTTTCTCATGGCTGTTACTGGAATGGATGTTTTTCACCTCACCTCATGAGAGCAAACTGGATGGGGGGAGCTAGAGAGCATCACCACATAGTGAATTATTTTCCAATGGCCTTAACTGCTGCCATTTATCAAAAGCTTTTTGGTAATGTTTGTCATGATTGACTTTTGCTCCATCACTGCTAGTTGTTTAACTAACAAGCAGGAAGAAATAAGCACCATTATCACTGTTAGGTAGAGAAACAAATCTTCAGAGTAGAAGTTATGATAGCTGCAGACTTTATAACCCTTAGGATATTTGTGAAGGTGGATAATATTGCTCATGTAAGCTGTGCTACAGATATTATTTGTGGTCATTAATTTTGTGTCATATACACATCTCAGCTTTGGTCCACATTTGCCTTGCTCCTCTCACCACTGTCTTCATGTCCAAATCCCTATTGTGGAAAAATCAGAACAACTGTAGTGCTAGTATTGTTTAGATTTTCCAGGGGCTTAGTCTCCCACTGCATTAGGTTTTTGCAGTACCAGTATCACTTCAAAACACAATTCTGGGAGGAGATGCTTGCCTGTGACCACAGCTGCTGCTCCAGAGTGTTTCCATACCTTCTTTCCCAAGACTCAGCCTTGCTCTACTTTGCAGGTGTACTTGTTTAGTCAGGACAGATGAAGGTCAAGTACTATAATGTGTTTTGGTGAATGAATAGTTCATGCATGCAATGGCATCTGAGTGTTCAGCTGTTGCATCTCTCATATTTATGTTGACCAATTTCCATTATGTAGTTTTATATAACCAGGTAAGGCTTCTATCATAAAATGATGATTGGTTTTTTGGCTAATTTGTTTATCTACATTCACAATGGACAAATAAATATACTATGAGTTTGTGTATTTTTTAAATGCTATATTTGGACCTTTCTTTTCTTTTCCTCTATAAAATGCTACAAGTGTCTTGGGTACCTTCATTAGCCATTTAATGGACAACAGGAATTTTACTCATTAGTGTGTTATCTGGCTGCTTATCAGCCTTGCTCTTGAGTTCTGAGCATGTTGTCCTGTTATAGTAATTGGGCTTTGTTCTTATCAGGTTTGTGTAGCACTGTGTTAGAGTAGAAATAAGATGTTTTTGAGTAGAAATAAAAGGAGCATGGATAACACTCGTGTTATAGAGAACTTGTGAGGATTACTCTGTAGAAAATGCATTTTTAACCTTTAACTGATAAAGCTATAACTGGGCATCACACTGAGAAATTTGATGATTCAGACCTGGAAAAATAGTAGGGAAAAACACAGACGCTCTGGAGATAAAAGAAGGGAAGGTGTTCAGTGGGGATACCCTGCCTTTGTCAAACTACAGAATTTCTTGCTTAACCGAGATGCATGGACAATCTGCTGCTGTCTACCTATCAGGAGAAAAAGGGAATCATAGATCAATTTGTGAGCCTGTGGTGAAGGTGACACAGTCAAGAGCAAGGTAAAAGTAGCAATTGACATAGGTCAGTGCTGTTGGAATTTGTCTGAGGAATTGGAGTGGAAAAGTCAGTCATAATAAAAAGTGAAAGATCTATACTTGTTCTCCCATATCTTAAATGCCCTTAAATCTGAGTTGGGTTTTTGGTTTCCATCACCACAGTGGTTCCTGGTGCTGTGTGGTAGAATGACAGGTCTGTAACCTGGCTGCCTTGTACGTGGTGCTGCAGGAAGGTCACTGCAGAGGGAAGCAGGAAGGACAGTTGAACATCTGTATTACTTATACAAGGTTTCCTGTTGGTGAAAGTGGGAAAAAGCCATGGGGAGCCAAACAAACTGGGATGTGGAAAGACCAAAGCTGAGAAGGAAACCACAAAATACAAAGGCTGTTTCTAATCTATCTAGAAATATTATCAGTAGTCTTTAACTGCTTGCCACTGAGTAGGATATCACGTTAAAGTAATGGAACCAAGCTATTTATGGGAGTTCTTGCTAATCAAATATGGCACCAAGAGTTCTAGGCACCTCATTTTTCTCACTGGAAAAAAATAGGAGCTTCCCACTGGAAGCTGAAAAGATGATCATGGGGAGCTGTCATCCCAAAACTGATCCACTAGGAAATCACCTACCCTGTTTCTTAAAACTGCAGCCAAAAGTAATTTTGTGCATCAACAGAAATACTCCAAACAAGTGGTGTACCTTCACTGGTTTCAGCACTTATTCTGTATTCATTTGGATCCATGAGAGATAAGTCCAAAATCAATGCCCAGTCAACTGTACTGAAGATCTCACTTGTTACAGTGTGATTGAATAAACAGAATGGTGCTAACCCAGAGTATCTGATGAATAACTGTGCTGAGCTCTGGAATAAGGCATTATGATCTCCATACTGACACTTATTGGTACAGCAGTGAAAGCATTAATGTGCATCTGTAGTCTGGTCAAGAGTGAGAATTAATCTGTGCAGAGCCAAGAGCTGTACAGCCCTTAATTTCCTCTGCTTGTGCCTAAAAACCTGTGTGTTCTGAGCAGCTCCTTCCCTTGGCTGTGTCCTTTCTGCACACTTATTTCTTTGGAGGGGGAAAAACCATGTCAATCTGTGTTGCTCTGAGACTGAGTGTTGTATGAGACTAACAGTGTATGACATTTAATATGAAGAAAGAATGTAGTCAAGACCTACATTCCTTTCAGACGGAATGTAGCAATTTAGCTTACAGTTGGCAACAAATCTGATTCAGCATTATCTGAAGCAAAAATTAGCTGCACTTATTTAAGTAGTTTAATCTTGTAGAAGAAGGGGCTTGGCTAAGCAAAAAGCATTTTTTTAAGTTTAAATACTGATTTTGATTCCATTGTTAGAAGATTCAGTATTTTTCTTTAATTTTTATTTTAAGAAATAATCCATTGTAAATTTGTAACCCTTTATTGAAGGAGTCATTTGTTGTTATTGCTCATTATGAATGTTCCTCTTTTACAATAACCGACTTGTTTGCTTTTGAATATTAACCCTCTGTATATAAAGAAGAATTGAATCTGATTATTCCTGGCAGAAAAAAAACTTCCTTGTGAACATGTTGAAATAAGACCTTAAAAACATTATTTGCTGCAAAACTTTGAAATGGATGTACAAAGTGCATCAAATTTTGGCAATAGAAATACCTTTCAAGTTTGAATCATAGAATGGTTTGGATTGGAAGGGGCCTTAAAGACAAACCAGTTCCAATCCCAATCCCTGTCAGGAAGGGATTCTACTTTCCACTAGACCAGGTCCCATCCAATATGACCTTGAACGTTTCCAGGAGTGGGGCATCCACCACTTCTCTGCTGGCACCTCTTCCAGTGCCTCACCCCCTTTATAGTGAAGAGTTTAATCTTGTATCTAACCCAGACTTAACTTCTTTCAGCTTTAAGCCATTACCCCATGTCCTATTGATCCATGCCCTTGTTAAAAATTCCTCTCCACCTCTCTTGCATGTCTGAATCATCGTGGTGAGTGTTTTCTGTCCAAACTGTCCAGTGCTTGTTGCGAGCAAAAAGAACTTTTTCAACCTCAGCAAATTTTGTCAAATTACCCTTGCCTTAAAACTGTAATAGGCTGTTTGTACCACTTGGGTTTCCTTCCATTTTTATGGTGAGTGGGATATTGCCATTTCTGTGAAGACTCATGTACAATGTGGTTCATTTTGTGCACACTATCCTTTCTGTTTGACAGGTGCAGACTGAGCTTATAGAGGATCTTTAATGCCCTGATGAGATCATGTCTCTTTCATTCAGGAAATGCAGGAGTAGAGCCAGTTCTGACCTGGGCTTTACTACCAACCAGTTTAGCTTTAAATGAGAATGGAATTTGGCCTGAGTTTTGCACTTCGGAGCAGAGGAAAACAAGAAGTGATCTCATCAGATGTAAAACCTGTAAAATACACTCAGTTTATGCGTGCCAACTTCAAAAAAAGTCTTTGACTTAGACACTGCCTATAAAGTCTAAAGTTGGCATGATTGAGTACATTAACGAGTAGGCCTTTGTAAGGAACATTGTATAGTTTTTTACCGGTGTGCTCTGAAAGAATTTGTGGCCCTTGAGACTTGTTTTATGATGGGTTTGGAGATTTGCTGACTCTGCAACACTGCAGATCAGAAATAACTTTACTTTTGTCTCTTCTCAGAGGGACACCAGCCCAAGTATGGAAAAGCAAAATGACAAACTATGCCAACTAGGTCTTGCTTCCACCCTCTCTTCCTCTTTCTCAAGTACTTTAAATCATCATTTTATACTGTAACAGAGCAGTAACAGATATTGTGTCACTCAATACTCTTCTTCTGGAGTTGAGAGCCTTTTACCTTGAGCAAACTAGAAGTTATTCATCCATATTCCCCTGCTCAAAGCGGTGTTTTCTCTTTTTTTCTTTCATTTTTAAAATTACCTTTTTTTTTTTTTCACTTCTGCATAGATAGATTTGAAATTTGACAAGTTATTTCCACCTTGGGACACCAAGAAAAGCTGTAGTCTGAGGTGATAGAGCTACATGCTCCTCTGTCATGATTTTTTTATCAGACTCTTAACAAATTCAAGTTCTAGGTTTAGCTGGTTTTGTTTGGCATTTTTCTTTTTCTGAATAACTTTTGGGTTTTAAAACTATGATGGTTTAGTGTGATTTGTGATGTGCTTATGGAAGCAATATAACACTGATAGCAAAAATGCCTAAATAAATCTCTAATGTCAACTACAGTATTACAGAGTTGGGATAAGCCAGCAAATGAAGCTGTTTCAGTGCAGCTCTCAGCTGGAGCTGATGGCTGAGAAGATGGAAAAGCATTTCCCCTTGGTATCACAGGCCAGCTAAAGAACCCTGGCGATGTGCCAGTCCCCTTTCCTTCCTGTCTTCCCTGCCAGAGGCAGGAGAGCAATAGTAAATACTGCCAGATGTGGAGACATGCTGCTGCAGGTCTCTGTCGAGGACTGCAAGGACCTTTCTCAAACCATCAACTGCACAGGAACTTGCCAAGCCATTGCAAACATGGTTCAAGTAATCCCACAGCCTCCGCCTAGGTTTAAGTGCTTTGTGGAAGGTGTTTCCACCTGCTAGTTTTGATATTTTAGTGTACTTTATTGTATTTTTTTTTAATATACCTCAGACCTTTATATTGGTGTAGTCTGTACTTCAACTTAGGAAAAGTATCACACACAGTGACTGTCCTGAGCAGATTTGATTGCTTCCACCACTGATATTTTTTTTTTTTCTCTGACATTTGAAGGCTGCCTCAGTACCCAAAACTGCAAAACCAAGTTGGAGAAACTTAAGCACCTTCCTCAGACACCATACCTTTCCCTTTATTACATTGTTCCTTGAATGCTGGACACAAGAAAAGAATCTCTAGTGGAAAAGCAAAGTTTGATGTGAGCACCCTGAGCACTCTTCTGTCAGTTGCAAGTTTAAGATTTCTCCTCCAGAAGGTGTTCTCCCCTCATAATTATATAATTCAGTCCAGCACAGTACTTCTGACTATGGTGATAAGTGTCACATCTTGCCTGGAGCACTCAAATTCCTGAGCTGCTGATATATTTCTCATACTGATGTATTTCTCATGTACCTTGCAGACTTTGAGGTACGTGAAACGTACAGTTACACCACTGGCTGGTAGAGGAGTGGGAATTTCCTTTTTCTTGGTGTCTGCTCTTAAAAAATTGACTGAAGTGTAGATTAAGTATGACTTCCAGTGCCTGCCATTTTATGACCTCATTGGCACCAAGAATATGCTCACAGGTATAATAATAATGGCAATAATCTTTCAAGCATCATAAAAGTATAAAAGAAGTAGCTCCTGCCAAGACCTGGCTAGTTCTAGCATCTCCGTGATAAGGAGATGAGGATAGAGCCATTATTTCTGTGAAGGTAGAGTGTGCTGGGTAGCCCAGTCACCTCCAGATACAAAAGTCTCCTTTCACATTAGAAAGGTTTTGGTATGTTTTTCTGCCAGGTTGGCAATGTTTCCTTGAGTGTGTGATATCTCTACCTCTGTTTGCCTGTGATCAGTGTGAGTAATCAGTTGAATGATGCATCACATGCACCCAGTTTGTAGAATATTGTTGCTCATTATTACATTAGAGCTCCTTTCCACAGTTCTGTAAGTGGACTTCAATAATTGCTGCTTCATTTCTTGGGTCCAAGTGTTCTCCTGGTCAAAGGAACAGGCATCATTAATTACATTCCCTACTTAACTTTCCAGGGTTTCTGCTCCTGGCAAGCAGCTGGTCTGTGCAGCCTCTCTGCAGCTGGAGCTTTCAGCCTCCCAGCAAATAGCACTGAGTGCAATTGCAATGAGTCTGCACAAGGCACAGCAGTCCAAGTGCCAGACAGTATTGGTATGATTATCAAAAAGAGGAAGGGACATGGCAAAGCATCATGGCTTAGATGGCCATTTCTCAGAAGTTCCCCAGAAGTGCTCTGTAGCTAAATGGAATGTTGTGAAGTAGTTGTGCAGCTGAAGCTCATTGCCTGCTTTTATCAGCAAGCAAGGCGACAGCAGTGTCCTGTGTTACACCTGGGTGTTTGGGTGGGCCAGCAGCCTGTGAGAGGACAGTGCTGGCCCAGGGCAGTTTCTATTCCAGGCAGTGTTTCTTTTTTCTGATACTGAAATGCATCCAATAAGAAGTGGAGCATCACAGCTGGCCTGCTGGCTGCAGAAGGCCAAGGAGGATCTCTGTAGACGGGACAGGATTTAGCAGGCAGCCCACTGATGAAAAGCAGCTTTTTCATTGCCAATCTGTATTTCATTATCACTCCTCTGTATAGTCCAGTCCCTGAGATAGAAACTAATACTTGAGCAATGAAAAGATTCTCATTTTATCTGATCCATTATAGATCTTATGCTATAATAATTCAGGATAGACATTTTTCTTATGATTGTTATTTTTATATTGATTATAATGATTTTTACACAGTGACTGAAGCTGTAAGATCAAATAAATCTGGCTATAAAGCAGATTGGTCTTTGTATTGCATACATCCTAGCTCTGCATAGACAGGCAATAGGCTTAGATATCAGCGAGTCTGTTTAAATGTAAATTGTTTACTTATTTGAGTTTAGGTTTGTAGAAGTAAGAATCATTTTCAGTAGTATTGACATGGAGTTGAACATTTAGAGCCCTGTCTTTACCACTTCCTCCTCATTTTAGGTCAGCTGTTTCAGCCTCCTTTGTAGTATAAGCAAGAGATCTACATCACACAAAAATACACTTGCCTGACAGTGCTTTCAGTGATGCCACTAACATGTGCTTATTTATAGCTTGCTCAAGAGCAAGGTATGCTTACTGTGTTCTGAAATGCCTTTTGAAATTTCAGGCACTCTTGGCTTTTGCACATCCCTTCACCCTTTTTCTTTGCTACCTATTAATTGATATGCCATTATCTCTTCATTGGTTACTTTTGTTTCCTGTGCTCATTGTTTCACTAAATATTCAGGGCCCACTCCGGAGATCGATATGGGGACAAGCCATGTGCCCAACTTGCGGTTAATCCTTTTTTCCATGAGGCCTCTGGATGCTGCAACTCAGCAGCAGTGTAGTTTATGCACCAGTGCAGGTTAACTTACTGCAGAATCCCCTCTTCCCCCAGTGGTGCAGCTATGGCCAATCTCCTCCTTCCCAGCAAAGACTTCCATGTCCATCCCCTTACTGCCCTCCCAGTGTTTTGATAGATCCTCAGGCTGAATACAGTGTAGAAGTAGTTTAGCTCCATTGCAGAGGAGTTATTAACTTGGTTTGGAGTGGGTAGATCTGACCCATCTGTTGCCACCTAGCATCAATCTTCCAATCTTGGTCAGATGGCAAATTCTGAATGTTACAACTACTTTTGTTTGAGCTACTGGGGCAGTTTCTCTTAACTCTGCAAAGGCTGTACTTTCAAAGAGGAAGTTACATGCCTCGGCTTATCAGTGGACAAAAGAAATGTGTTTAAAGAGAAGTGGACAATAAAGAGGAAATACTAATTTTTAGTGGTTCAGAAGTCTTTGGACTTTATCTATAGTGTCTTTCCTAGAAATTTTTCTAATTTTTTTGACATTCAGAAAAACTAGATTTTATTCAGATTTTCTACACTGAGGCATGTGTATGTAATTTTCAGGGTTTGTTTTTACTTGCCTTGATATCAGATCGATAACAGGAGTCTTTATATAAAGTTCGGTGGATTTCTGCGATGGGACTGTATTGATTTTAGGCTGACTTACTGGAGCAAAATTTTTAGAATAAACCTTCGATTCTGCTGTCATCTTTTCAGGGGGAAAACAGCAATGCAACCTTGATTAACTATCACTAATCTCATGTTTAAATATGAATGCACAGGGGAGGAAAGATGTGCTCAGATACTTAGACTACAGAAGAGTGAAACACTAGCCTAGTTCAAGCAGTGAAATTTTTGAACAACGTGCTCAAAGCAATTTGTGTGACACTAATGCTTGTTATATCTTTTCTATGGGCATTCATAGCCAAGCATGCAGGTGAATATGAATGAGCAACCTAATTCAGGTACTTTATATACTAATTCATGGACTTTGTGTACTGATTCATGTAACTCAAGTTGCTTAAGTTTCTAAAATGTTCAAAACTTACACCTACACACGAAGTTGACATCTCCTTCATGTTCTCAGCAGATTAAATGTGAGTGTGTGGTGGAAGTGTATATTGTTGTTCTCACTATATTATCATTTTGATCTACATAAGTACAGATGCTTTTTTGGTGTGTTAAAAAAGCTAGATACCACTAAGATGATAAAGTTTACTTTATTACTGTGTCTTGAATTTTCCACCTAAACACCTGACAGGCTTATTCTTAGTTAAATCTTGCTTTTCTCTTCAGAGTAATGAAAAGCGCTCTTTGCGCCAGGAGCTTCTTCCTGAGTCTATTTTCCTGTACAAGCACTGCTTCCCTCCGAGGCCCTTGGCATGGCAGTCTCTCAGCTTCTGTTACAATTCTTTCTGCAGCGTAAGGCGAGGATAATGGCATCACTAATCACACCTTCCTGGCAGTGTGGGAAGAATGAGCAGCTACAGTTTGCAAACTGCTTTTATGATAACATGCCTTATTGGCTCTAGCCTCATTATCATTGGAGTTGATGGACAAAATTATGTGAATAATGTAGTATTCTTCAGCAAGCATGCATTCCCAGCCCCTCCCAAATTAAGAAACAAAATCCCTGAAGGCATGAGACTATCAAAGAAACAGAAGGCAAAGAAAAAAATCCCTAACTTGTAGTCAGGAGTGTATAAGTTCTGGGTATGTTGCATCTATAAAATCTGCTACATTATTTCTATTAAAGTTTAAAAAAGATGTCTTGCTTGTCTTCTGAGCTATATAGCTGTACTTGAGTGACCTAGGAGATTGTGAAAAGCAATCAAGTGTGAATTTAAATGAAATAATCCCTAATGAACCTTTCCATACATGTTTCTGTAGTTGTATAATTACTTGAAATATTTCATCTGGCAAATAAGCTTGCCACGAGGAAAAATCTTAGAATATTCTAGCAGGCATTGTATGTATTGAGACAATACTTTTGATAACTGATGTGTAGTCCTTCAGCAGTAGCCTTTATATATCATCTACAAAAAATTGAGCTAGACTGTAGCTCACAAAGCTGAAGACATTGAAAAAAGGAAGGGTTGTATCACTCACTGTCTGGAATCCTATTTCTGTTGTCTGCAAGAAATAAAAATGACTTTCCTGTAGCCTTGTACTGCGCTTTTGTGTACATTGCCTCACGTAGATAAGGTTGGATGTTTGTTGTTGTTACAGCTGAGCAAAAAGCAACTCTTTTTGTGGAAGCTACATTTATGACTGATAGGAGTGTCAGCAGGGTGCTGCTGGACACAGTGCTACATCTGGCCTCCATCCTGATCTTTGGGAGCTCCCTGTCACTCCTGCATGGGACTGTGCACAGGCTGCCTGCAGGTTCAGGACTCAAGCCTTTTAATTTGTTCTCTTTTCTCTTAAGTTGTGAGACTGCCGAAACACAGCTAGCAGACTAAATACTGGGCAATATTGCACCTTTTCCCACCAGCACAGAAAA
The DNA here is from genome assembly GCA_013400175.1 of Phainopepla nitens. Taxonomy (NCBI): domain Eukaryota; kingdom Metazoa; phylum Chordata; class Aves; order Passeriformes; family Bombycillidae; genus Phainopepla; species Phainopepla nitens. The sequence goes on from VXBQ01004506.1 coordinate 24,508, forward strand.
CTCATGTTCTCAGTCATTACTGAGCAGGCCAAGTAAACTTTATTCTAACCTCTGGTGAAGTACAGCATTGAAGGATTTTGCAATGCAAAAAATGTTTCCTACACAGCCTGAAATAAAATTAAATTGTATTAGTTACAGAAAGAGGTCCCAGCTCTTTAATGGAAAGAAGTGCCTTAAACTGTTACACAATTCAGCACATGCAAAAGATCGTCTCAAACACTTGCAGCAGCTTTATTTGCCAAGATCTTATCTTGTAGTATAGCAAAATCTTCAGTCAGTTTTCAGTAGTGTTTCATTTTATGATCAGACTACACAGGATTATGATATTTAGTTTGACAGCTTCTCTTTTTTCTTAAAATTACTGCTCAGCTGTGTTCACTTTTACATCGAATATCATGTATGTTTCAGAGTAAGAGTATATAATTACTGATCCTTGATACCTTGGCAAAATAGAAGTGTATCTATTGGACTATTCCATGTACAATTTGTTCAAGCAAGTTCATCAAGGACTTACTATGCTTGAATAAAAGGAAGGTTCTTGAGCGATAGTGGGTAGCTTGAATCTGAATTTAACTTTGGGGAAACATAAGCGGTTTCTTTGAAATCTCTTTGCTACTGGCTCATGCCTCAGAGTTCAACACTACTTTTATCTACTTTAGAGACAATCCAGGTGGGACTGGATCCTGGCTGTTGTTAACTAACAGCTTTATCAAAGGAGGTATGCTGACTTAAACTGGCAGAGGTATCACCCTCAATATTTCTTGGTCTTAAGCCTATTTGCAGATGTCTCATTTCTTTTTAGTATCAATGCATCACTTCAAGTTTTAAAAAAAGGTTGAACAAGAGAGTTGATCTTAGATGTATAAAATGAAGTTGTAGGTTCTTCCAATATCTACATATGCAAATGAGGTGTATTTTGAGAAGTAAACCAAGGGTAATCATATATAAATGTGGTAGGGAAATGCATCATCTTAGATATTAGGATATTTTCCCTGGCTGCTGGGGGAAGGGAAGGAAGTACCATTGACATTTTAGTAAACTCTATACTGTTGGGGTACAAGCCTTGTGCAAGGTTGAGATAAGAAGAAATGGATTACAATATTATTGCAGGGCAAACTGAACTGTTGCAAACCATTCAACCTTTCTACTGCTGTAGGAACAGATTAATTTTCTCAATTAAAATGCCGGCATGTAACCTACTCTAAAATATACTGAGAGTATAGGTCAAAAGTAGGAGATATAATGGCTGAACTGCTTCATTACAGCTGACCTGTTGAAATCTTTGCAATCAGTCTAGTCCCATCATGAGTTCTATCACTGTGAATGTACTCAGTCTGCGTTACAGCTTCAAGTTAAGTCAACGTTACCTGATCAGTGTTGGATATAATGTAAGATGAAGCTCAATTTTGCAGCTGCTCTGATTTGTCTCTGATGACCATCCCATTCTCTGTTAGTCCCCTGAGAGCAGTAGCCAAACTTCCTGAACTTAATTTGGGCACAAAAAGAGAGGAAAAGCACCAAGCTGTCTTGTTAGTAACACAGCAGAAACGATCAGCTTTGTCTAACACTTTTCCAATGCAGTTCATGTTTTTAAATCTTATGAATTGGGGGGTTTTTCTCAGGTGTCAGCCTGAGGCGTAGTGGTCATTTCACTTGCTCCAGAGAGTGAAATTAAGTGCACTGGGACTGATTTCTAGTATGTTGATTTGGGATACAAAAGTGGATGATTTTTTGCTGTTCTATGTGGGAGACAGACTTTGCTGCAAGCAGCCTTCTTCAGTAGACAGAAGCTGACATTTCCTCCTGGAAATGTGTTCCAGTGATTCTTTCAGCACCTTGTGGGGATGAGGTCATTTCATCTTGGGTCACAACTTGCAGCTGATAAAGTCTTTGTGCTTTTAGGAGCTGGCTTTTAGAAAGGATCAAGGGAAATAATAAGTGAGAAGTGGTTAGTTGCTGCTGAGTGACGAGAGACTGAGATCATTCTTGGGCAGTACTGAAAAGTTTTGAGGGTCTTTCATTTCTGACATGTCAAAAGTGTTGGTCTACTTGGTCTACACACTGAGTTTTCCTGATCCCTGGTTTTCAGCCTTGCACAAAACAAGTGGATTTCTTCTGTCAATTGCCTAGAACAATCATAATAAGACATTTTGCACAAATAGAGCTCAAGAGTTGAATAACGAAATTGTTTAATGAGAACTTGCTGGTAGGTAAAAACTGTTGTTTTATTTATAGACGAAAAAGCCTTGTTCTGGAGATCTAGGAATGCTCTGGTGGCCTAGCCTCCTGCATGGGGAGCCTCCAGAGTTCCTTGGTTCCTTAGCTATTTCATGCTTGGGAGTTCCAAAACTCTTCTACTTATGAAAAGGCCAAGTCTCACCATCAGAAAAAAGGTCTCTTCACAAATTTGGTCCTTGACACTTAATTTTTTTATTTTTTTTTCTTTAACAAAAGGATGAACTCCTGTGCTCAGGTAAACTAAAGTTGTGCTCAGAGTGGAGCTAGCACAGAAATGAAGAGCTTATTTAAACACCCCTCCTGAGCAAGCAAGATGATACCTATGGTCCTGAGGTTGCACTGGTAGCTTGATGGTTAGAAGATGACTTCTGACTTGTGCAGGTCACAAATAACCTCCCTATTATGATCTGTATGTTGTATTGTTTTGCTCTGCCATGCCTGTTCCATAGAAGGAAGCTCAGGTGTGTGAGAGCAGGTGAGGACCAGTGTTCTTGTCCTGGGCTCCTCTTCTGTAGCCCTTCCCTGTGTCTTGGGAATAGGCTGGCAAGTAAGGAAAGCTTTGAATCCAGTTGTGTGGATTATGCCTTTGTGGAGTTGTAACAGGATTTTTTGTAGCTGAAATATGACAGCAAAACCTTCCTCCTCTGAAAAGCCTTTCTTGCTGATTTTGCTCATGGCATTTTATGTAAAGCTGAGAAGGACAACCTTTCTTAAAACCTTGTTAGCACATCACCCACTGTATTGATCATGCTGTGAGGGTGGGGAGATCCTACTGTATTTTTCAAGTGTGGAGGCTAGAAAAACTACACCTTTTTCACTACTTCCATGCATTTTTTTTATTTTTTCTAATTTGAGAAAAAGATGGAGCTTTTTTAGTAAAGAATGAACTCAATGATATACCATTTCTCTCTCTCTGCCTGTCCAAGCAGAACTACATCTTACACTTTAATGTATGAGGCTATAAAGGTCTGGTAAATGGTTTTGCTAATTTTAATATGCAGCAAGTAAGGCTGCATCTTCCCTAGGCCAGAAATGGTATATTATGCTCCTTGATCACTGTTTTCCTTTCTGGGCAATCATGATATTTAAATAAGTAAGTGGCACTAGAAAGCTGTTTGTAAAGGTCTGGTCCAAGAGCTGATTTCTGAATCACCAAAAAGTGTAGGTCTTCTGACTTAATATACAGCCTGTTTTCAAGAAAGCAATACAGGGAGAGAAGCTCTTTTGATTTTTCTGACTTGCAGGAAAAAAAATCTCTTGTGAAAAATAAAAAGTAGCTCAAAGTAGTATTTTGGTGAGTAGTAGCAGGTATTATTTGCTGCTGCTTTTTTTGCTCTGGACCTGCTCTTTTATGAATGTTTAACAGAGCCCTTCTCTTCTTGTATTGATTACTGCAACCAGTGGTGCATTTTGGATTTTTTTGAAAAGTCAGTTCACAACAGTGTCTGTGTGTGTCCCAGCAGGGGAAGCCCAGCACTTGCAGATGGGCAGGACTTGATGGAAAAAAAAAAGGGAAGGAAGGGTCTCTGAGGCAGGGCCTCTGCTCTCCTGAGCCTGCCCCTGCACCCCCAGGGTGTTCTGGCTCCCCACCAGCCTGCTGGTTCTTGCCTGTTCCTGTGCTCTCTGAGCTGGGACCAAAGTGATAAATAAAGCAGGAGCTGATGCCAAGCCCACAAAAAGAAGAGCGAGTGTGCTATGCACGTGACAATTTTTAGCTTTTCATGTTGCTCTGGGCCATGCAACTCCTGGTATAAATTAAAGGAGAAAAAAGAGCTTTGGCTATTTCTCACTGAAACTACTTATTTTTGTTTCTCATCCTTTCAGCATAATTCTTACTGAAATAACTTCATATTAGATATTCTTGCTTCTGTCCCAAGGAAATACTGTTAGATTGTTCCAGTCTGAAAATGTAAGCTAGGCTGACTGAAAAATTATACACTTGAAATACCAGAGGTGCTGTGAGCTCATCGTTTCCAGATCTCCACTGCTGGAGATGTGGGGAAAGAACAGATGAACCAAATTAATGTCACTGGTTTTCCATAACTCCCAGAGATTTTCTTGGCAAATTGCTTTTTCCAGCAAGTTTCTCATCCTCTTCTGTTCTTTCACTCCTAGCTCCTCTTTCCCAAGAAACCAGAAGCCCCTTTCTAGCTTTCTATACGCCTCTGTGGAACACACTGCTTACCCTGGCAGTGCAAAAATGCTGTACCATGCCTTATTTCAGAGCTCCATCAGGCTTATATGGAGTAGAGACTCCTTAGTTAAGGACTGGTGAATCAGCTGTGGGAACATGGACTTCACCTGAATTCCACATTTCAAACTGTGAGAAGTTCAGCCTATGTTCAGCTGTAATTTGTGTGTAGATATATATGTTGCATAAAAAAAAAGCAGCCTGATGTGTGGTTATTCCCTTACTGCAAGTGCATGAGTATTCTAGATGCAACTTGTCCTTGAAATCATCTCTGTGGGTGTAGTTTTGGCAGCTTGTTTTCACTTGATCAATTTTTAGTTGTTTGGGGGAAAAAAAGATGTTTTATCACAGATATGAACAATGAATCATTTCCTGTTGGCATTAAGTTTTTGCTGATATCAGAATTTGAATGCTTCTTTCTCAGCCTTTGGTTGAGCTACCCTGACTGCCGTTTACTGAAGGGCATTGCACCAGTGTTTCTAGTAAGTTATGTGCACCAGTTCACTGCCAAGAGGCACCATGTGTGTCTTTTCTACATCTCATCTGTACACCTTAATAGGTATCTATTGGTAATAGGTATCTACATCTATTGGATTTTTTTTGATCTTACTGTTGTGTCCTTGGAGCCTTTTTGCCTTCCAAAAATGGTGGCTGCTCTTTCCAGTGGCTGTCTGGTTCCAGAGATATGGACAGAAGCAAAATTATCTTCTCACTTCAGTAATGTGTTATTTGCAAGACCTTGCATGAATTCAGCAGAGAAAATGTGCTTCCCTTAGCTCATCCCACTTGGTGCATTTTGAATATATTGCCAAGTGATGAATACACATTTTGGTGAAACCCTGTTCGATGGTAGAGATTTTTTTTTATTTTGTCTGCTACCCAGTGGGTTCTGCAAACAGAAGCTCTTCCTTCTTTTGTTAAGGTCCCTAAGCTCCCTCCATCTCTAGCCAAATAGTTAAGGTGTCAAAACAGAGAGATACATAACTGGCTTTCCAGCTTTTTGGTGAGACACATGCTGAAGTTGCAGGTGCATAGATATGAAAAGGAGGAACAAGTGAGTTAAAGCACATACCCATATAGTCTTAATTCTATGTGCTGGCACTGCCTCAGTACCTTGCAGTATGTGGATTTATCATTTTATTTTTAACTCTGCTGCAAGAAAATTATCTTGCCTCTCAGCAAGTCTTTTATCCCATCACAAGAAGGAAGGCCATGCCCACTTAATTCTGCAATTGTTGATGTCCTTTGCAAGTCCATCCCTCTCATGTTCCTTGCCACAAAATGCGATGCTTTACTAGCTGTCATTAATCCCAGAAATCATGTCTGTCTGCCAGCTGACTACTGACAGTCTCTCTGGCAAAATCCCTTCCTCATTGGTGACAGATGTAGTCTGTACAACACTGTCCTGAAATAAGCTTCTTCTGTTTCTCTGAAAGAGTTTTTTAAAAGTTTTAATCATACATAGAGGGTGTCTCCTTCCCTGTCTTCACCCCATGAGATTGCTGTTTCTCTGATGTTTTTTCACAGCACTGGAAAGCTGCTTTGTGGTCTCCCTGCTGCTCTACACCTACATCCCTCCCAGTGAATGCAGCTGACCTGTTTGTGCATAATACCTTTCGGCTTTTACCAGCTTCAGGGCTGGCTGTGAGAGGGCTGCACTGGCCTGCTGTGTGTAGCTTTGCCCTGTTTTCATACTTTTGGTCTGAGTTCCTCTTCATGTGCGTCATCTGCAAGGCTGGTTTCCTAATGGCAGTTGTTTTAACCCATCTTTGAAGCAACAGTGTTCAGCAGTAAGAAACTATGACTAAGTACGGAGCAGTTCTATATAGTTTGGGAAATTGTTTCAAACACATGACCTTATTAGCTGAATTGGATGTGGTAGCAGGCAGTAATGCTTTCAAGCCAATGCAGAGAGGAAGATTTCACAAATGAGACTTAAAAGAGCTATTTTTGCTCAGTAGTATTACTGAAGGAGTTATCCTCACCTGCAAGAGATCCAAATTCTATGGTTTTGCTCTATATTCTAGAGAAATTAGCCTAAACTAGAATGCAGAAATGAAGTTAAGGTGAAGAGTCAACCTGGCAGTTCTGCACAGTAGCTCCTGGAGTATGACTGACAGGCTGCAGTAATACAGCATAGTATTGGAGATATAACACATCCATAACCTTGGAAAGGCTTCCCAAAGTCCCCAAAGGGGACTGAGGGGCAAGAGAATCCTACTGAGAGAATATAAGCAAAAGAATCTAGCCTTACTGAAAAAAAAAAAAAAATTCCACTACAGTCGATTAACCGATTAAAAACTTTGTCAATAAACATGTCCTATAAATAAAAAATCATCAGTTTTCCAGTGTTTCTAATAGAAATAGATGCTGTGCAGAAGATAAACCTTTATTGCCCTCTTCAAGAAAGTTATTGTAAACATTCAGACAGTGTAAATAGGAGATTCTTCTGTTTCTGCACTCTTGAGCCATCTGGTTGTCTCCTTGAAAAAAGTTCTACTATTATTTCTGAGTATTTTGTTCCCTCATACATCCTTCGTTATATATCCTGGAGTTTTGTCTCACACTTGTTACCTTATTTTACATCACTTTGTTTCTTTGATATGCAAGTTTTGACAGCATGTGTTCAATAGTAAAAAACACTAGCTAAATACATCTAGTAAACAGAATTCAAGAGACAGCTTTAGTATATAAGTCACTGACTCAAGTTTTCAGATTACCTTCCTCTTCTGAATGCCAGGAGTTGCCTGAAGTGCTGTGCGTTGTTCTTTTCCTTCTGTTTTCAGACAGCTAATATTCGATCATTTCCTAAACCATTGCTCTTCTCACCTTGGACTGAATCCAGACAATTTTTTACTTTGATAAGTAATCCTATCAGAATCTGACTCAGACAGTGGTATGTTAAGTGGCGCACATCTTTGAATTTAATTATTGCATAGATTTAACACTGTCCCACAATAATGCATTCAACAAGCTAAAATTTAAAAGTTTATCAGAGGTGGAGTGAGAAAAAAAATAGAAGTTCTTGAACAATTTCGGTTCTGCATTGCATGAAGATAAAGCCCCAGACCTACAATGTGCATGCAATATGATGTAAGAGCCAATTCATCTTCATGGACCTTAAATAAGAGTACAGTGCAGGAGTGTTGCCATGCTGTTGTAACACGTGCTCATGATTTAGAGAGATCTGTCCCAAACTGTCACCCCTATAACCACTCACTTCTCAGAGTGATGGGGTGGATTAAAACATGTGAAGGTGTTATATAAAGCATTGTGATGCCACTGTGACAATAAATCAGGAGAAAAACTCTTTGTCTGTTCTTTCTTTGTGGTAAAGAAGCACAGTGAAGCAAACACAGCAAACTGTCCAGATGTCCCTCCTGTGAGTTGCTGTAGGTGAGAGGATCCCCCAGAAGGCTGCTGTAACTTGCTGGGCACTGGTGTCATCTGCAGGCAGTGCTGGGTCAGACTGAGCAGGCACACAGCCTGAGCTGTGACAAGCTGTTTGAGCTGTGACAATGAGCTAGAGCTGGATGGTGTGAAAATGACCTGTGCAGTCATCCTTAGAAACAGAAGGCTTTCTTTTCCAGTAAATGCAAGGCATGTGAGTTAAATGGGGAGCCTGAAATACCCTTAAAATCCCAGAACATGATGGAATAATGGTTAGTATTTCAGAAATACATGTTTTACTAGTTCATACGAACTTAGACACTGTGTAATCATTCAATGTGATAGGGAGAGTTGGGGCTTTCATCTGGATTTATTAATATGAACTACTTATAGAAGAGTTCAAAAATCTGTCTTAGTGTTTTAATGTTTGAGCACATAACTGTGGACAGACACCTAACAATTCATAGCTGAGTATAATCAGCCTTGCATGTCATAAAACATAAAACAGAATCCTTCCTTTTAATGTGGTTGTTATGTCTAGATCAGAGGTGGAGGATTATGCAGTATGCCCAGTTTAAGAAAGTGCCATTCAAGAGGTTAATATAAAACTGGAAGCCCAACACTTTTTGTTGTCTGCTATGTTTCTATTATGTAGAAACATTAGTGAGTGTTTACAGGCAGCCATGCCAAAATTCACTGAGCTCAGAAGAAAGAATAAAGGAAGCCTTAAACTATGGAGTTTATTTTAAAGTGATGACCTAGAAGTAGCACCGTGTTAACTCTGTGTTTCTGATCATTGGATAATGGTGGATTTGCAGGCTCACATATTCTCTAACAATAATGTGTTACATGCATCTGTCAGGCCAGCAAATCTGACCCAGGAATGAATAAGTATATACTGGGTCTTGTGGCCCTGGTGTCAAGAGAGAAAATGATGACTGGGTTTGAACAAAGGCCAGCTGTTCTGCATCATCTTCAGATCTTTGCCTGTTCCATGTTCTGTGTGGTTCCCAAGACCACAGAATTAAAAGGTGTGTAAATGTGGTATGACTTCATGTGCTTTTAACCCACATGTAGGGAGATTCTTTAAAGTCAGAACTAACCAGCTTGAATTTATGTTTCATGGGGAGTTTGAAAGAGCAGTAAATAGAACTGCTTTTCTCTTCCTGGAACAGTTTTGACTGTTATTGAGATTTGGAGAAGACGGAATGTGGCTTTGCTCTTTAAACAAAGTTACTCTTCAGAGTACAAGTACATTAGGAGGAATTCCTTCTCTCCAGTCCTTTGATTCTCTGTACTTCAAGTTATCTGAACTTCAAGATTTATGGTGCCTTCTGTAATGGGAGAAATCTTATGTAATATATGCAGCCTTTGTACTTTCTAGACTAGAGCCTAACCCAGCTCTTAATCCTTTGAAAAATGCCTTCATGTCTGCCTGCCTCTTTCAGATATTGGGCTTTCAAAGTGTAAAGACTTATATTTTTAATAGTCTTGGCCTGTATTCTTTCCTGATGAAGAGCTGATAACCTTAAAAAGGTGATTGTAAACCAGATTGGTCAGAAGACCTGGTGGGCTGAGTGCATAAATATGTATGTACACAAACAGGCTTTTAATGACGGTATGAAAACTATGTAGGCAATCTATTGATACAGTAGTAATGCAAGAACTGCATAAATAATAGCTTCTACGTTTGGTATTAGGGCTGGATGGTGCTATCTTGTGTGATGATTCATTATTACAAAGCCTAATCACTACAAGCTATGTCAGTGTCTCAGGCAGCTTGGCATAATTACCCTGTGTTTCTTCAAGAAAACAAAAAGCCTTTTGCCTGGCAATTGCTGAGTAATTGCTGAACAGTTATATATTTGTGTGATATGAAGTAGAAATGATACTGTAGTATCTGGTCTTTTGTCTGACCGCCCTCCCCAGTTATCTGCTTCTTGCTTTTGCTGGGGTTTTGGTTTGGGTGTTTGGTTTTGAGGATTGTTTTATTTGTTTGGTTTTGTTGGTTGGTTTGCTTTTTTTCCCAGTTCACACAAAAAAAAAAATGACTCTTCTCTTATTGGTGTTTTATTGGTAGAACACGTGTTAGGTAGATGCTGATGCTGCTGAGTTTGCTGCCTTTTTGTTGTTCAGCAATTAAGACCTAGAATAGAGAGAAGTCTTCTCCCCTGGGATTTGGTGACTAGCAGTTAGCAGTTCAGTGGATTCAGATATCACTGAGACTCGTGCTATGCAATTCAGGCTCTTTCTGTGCTGTGCTCCCAGCAAAAAATTGAAGCTTCCACAAACTTTTGAAAGAAGTTTTTGTCACTCTGTGGTTTTTAGGTGGCTCTTCTCACTACAATTGTTGGTTGTGTATTTTTGGGTTTTCTGTTGGGTTTTTCAGGAGGAAGAAAGTAGGTTGTTATTGTATTATAAATAGATAGAGAGAGAGTAATCCTAGATTTACAGGAACTTTGGAAGTAGATAAGCCTTCCCAGATCTCAGTATCTTCTCAAATATTATTTTTGTTCCTCTTCAATCTCGGGAACATTGTTGTTCTTTTCACAGAATAAAGTCCCAATCTGTATTTTGTTTATAAACTTATGGGGAGTAAAACACTGCTACAGAGTAGTGCAGAAGCTGTGTTTGCCTATTAACTTTTAAGCAGACCCTCCATTTCATACCTAGGCTGTGTATTATGTAAAGTGGGGATTTATGTGTAAATTGGGTTGAAAAAGAAGAGAAAGGACAAGACACCTAGTTAATGTGTAAGAGTATTTGCCTGCAGTGTTGAGTAGTCAAGTACATATCCCATGGGTGGGTTATGAGGGACTGCATGGGGCAGGAAAGGGCTTTGCAGGAATTCCACCTGAGCCACTGTGTGTGGTCAGACAAATGCCTCTGAAAACATGACTGGAAACATCTTCTCTCACTGAGAGAGACTATTGCCTAGACTTCATGGGATTTTGTTCCACTTAACCTCTAATTTGGGAAATGCCATATGGCATGTTGCTTTAAAAGCTGATGATTCCTGTTATATGCAGCAGATTTTGGAAAATGATTTTCACTAAGTGAGCAAGAGATGGAGCACTTTGTATTCCTCATACATCCAGCACTATTAAAGAAACATATTGGGGCAGACAATAAACATTGCTCAAACACTGTTTAGTGCCTCTTGCAATACCTTAATACCACCATCTGGTGAGCTGAAATCATGTTACAGCTTATTTGTAGTTCTTTTATATAATTTAATGGGCCTGTCAGACAACGTTTTGACCAGGGAGCTGAACCTCCTAAAATAAGATTGTGGTGTGAGTGCTGAAATACAGCACACTTGGCTTGCTTTGTTCCCTCATGCTGAGTGGGTGCAATAGAAGAGCACTGGGAATTCTCATCTCGTGGGAATGGTTTTGGTGCCCTGCTCAGCCCGTTTCAAGCTGCTGAGCCGGTGGAAGAAAAAACTGCAGCTCCTGTTGCATTCTAAGAAAAACCTGTTGCTGAATGACTTGTAACAGGTTTGGCTCATGCAGGTTTTTTGGATCTGACTGATTACTCTTAATTAGTTTGCATGGGATGCTTCTCTGATCTCAACTTCTAGACCTTCTGAATTTTATGTCATGAATCTGAGCCTTGTATTTTTAAGGGCATATTAAATACATATTAAATACCGAATTGACTAATGTCATCATAATGTAAACTTATTTAATTAATGTTCTTTGCACTCACTTCTAATTCCATCATGTAGTGATTAAAAATCCCCTTTTTAATTGTTTCTTCATTGGTTATTGACAAATAGGTTACTTAAACCGTGAAACAGCTTGTCCAGACTGTCCTTCTGGTCCTGTTCCAGCTTAAACATATTTTTGGTCTGGAATAAAACATGATTATCCAACATTTCTAAAAAGAAATCGGACCTGACCTGAGCCTGGCATTAGTTGCTCTTGCTTCTGTCTCTTTGAATTGCATCCAATTTGAAATGAAACTGCTACAGAAGACACTGGCAAGTGCAGAAAAATATATCGAAACAGTTAAATGTTATGCTCAGTTTTTCTAAATTGTAATACTTAAAAATCCCATAGTATAAAGTCTCAGACTAATGATTAATTGTTCATAATTTGCAAATAGCCCAGTAGAAGGAGAGAGGATTTCTTTTACACTGGCAGAATAAAAAGCAGGAAAACAACTATCTCGCTTCTTATCCTGTGGGAAGGATTGTCATTATTATGAATCAATTTCAACAATTGATTATTAACAGAGACAAGTTTAAGAGCAAGGACAAATGTTGATAGCCCCAACCTGCATGTTCCTGCTCTATTATAGTGTTATTTCTTTGATAATAATTTCTCCTAGGAACAGGAGTGACCATGTCCTTTTAGCGAGAAATCTTTTGCCACTAAAATAAAAAGGCAATGTATCCTCTTGTGCTGTGACCTGAGGTAAAAGATAAGATCAGTCTTAAACAGCTACTCTTTAAAAGGTATTTATTCCCTCATATATCCTGAGAGAAAAGAAAAAAGTACAATAGAGGAAAGGAAAATTACTTTTTTACTCTTGAGTGAATTATCTCTTTTCAGTGTTTGTAAAGTGAAGTGTGATCTTTTCCTATTAAAAGGAAATTAATTTTTCTGTTAGGCGTTGTGAGACACATATGTGCGCTGAAATGGCATTTAGGTTTGTCCAACAAGGCTTACTTGTTAAACCTGCTTGTTTACAATTCGACCAAAATAATGATAAATAAGTGATCCCATTTATGGAACAGTTGCATATTGTGGACATCTTATTCCATGGAGATAGGCTTTCCAATTTGATTTCCTAATAATTCTAGGAGCTCTGTAGGATGGAAGGACTCTAAATTAGGTTTAAGCAATGGTCCAGTGGCAGTATGGAACAGTGTGGATCCCTCTGCAGCTATTCCTACCATGTTAAATATCTTTTTTCTGTGATATTTTTCAGATTAATGTTCTTTGAAACTTATTTTCTTATTTTTACTAATTGGCTGCACAGATGTTGTAATTGTCAGGCTAACCGCACTTTGGATTTTTTATTTTGTATTTTATTTATAAATGGTTTAATGTTTTACTACTTCCTAAATAACCTAATTACTTCCAAGCATTGCTTCGAAAAACTTCAGTGCATAATGCTTGGACCAGTTGCCTTGCTTTTCATCTTTTTTTTTTTTTTTTTTTTTTTTTTTTTTTTTTTTGTCTCACTCTTTGCAAGTGGGAATTGCTCAGCTGTCTGTTTTGTAGCACTACAAGATGCTTTACTAAAAGAAGGTTATGCATCCTCTCAGCCTGGGGACAACATATTCTCTGATACTTGGTCTCGGCAATATTGAGCAGCACTGTGTGCTAAATGTAGCCTGAGAGAAGTTACATGACCACCGTGAAATACCTCACACTGGCACAGAACATCACTTCCCCATCTCCAGCAGATGCTTTTAACTGAGTGCCACTGTTGCAGTGGGAAGCAGGATCCCTTCGTGTTGGAGAATCTGGAGAAGTCACTCGTGTTTACCCAGCATCAGCTGGAAGCTGAGAGGGACTCCATGTGGCTAAAATGTCTTGAGGAAGGATGTGAGATGTAAATTCACAAATGTGGTTACTAGAGGAAAAAGGAGCGAGTATATGTGGTTGAATTTAGCTTGGTCACAAGAACCGAAGGCTTCATCTCTTACTAGGTTGGAGTGAAAGCCAGAGATGGTGGGGGTAATTTCAGTGGCATGTGAAATTGCAGGTGTGTGTGTTTGCATAGAAAGAGAGGATCATCTCAGACCTTGGTGACACAAATAGGAATAATATCACTCCTGCTCAAGTATAGTAGCATGCAACTTAGTAAAAGAGCACCATATGTGTCTGCTACTTAAGTAAGAAGCAACAAAAATGTAGAAAAAGCTTTTATTTTCACCATAAAGCTGAGTGTGCTAAAGGCAGTTTGTGTTACCAGGTTAGAAGCGCTCTGATCGTATGGCGCTGCCGATGTGCGAGCTGGTGTTTGATGTGTTCTTGACATCAACAGCTAAATGGAGCCAAGAACTCCTAAGTTTAGTGTAATATGCCCTCTTGCTAAGTCATTTCCACCCAGATGTCTGTAGGACAGACACCTGAAGGAGGAACTTGGCTTGGGAGCAGGCAAAAACACCTCTAGGAAGAGGACTGGCAATATCTTTCTACTGACTGCTCAGCAGGAGGAGCTGCACCCATCATCAATGCCTAGGATTTGGGAAGGATGCTGGCAGCTCCTCAGCAAGGCTGGTCTGCTAAATGTGTGTGTGCCTGTGACTGCACAGGGGAAAGAGGGAGCTTTGTCTGAGGGAAGGCTAATTAGCTGCCCCAATTCCCCAAGCTGGTGTGCTAAGCAGTGTAGCTTGTTGTGTACTTTGCAATTTCTTCTCCCTTGCAAAAATAAAGCATCTGCTGCCCCTTTCCTCTCCTTGCAGAGGCTTTCTGCTGATCATGTAGAACAAATGCTTCTTCCCCAGATGTTTTTGCTTTCCTTTGGTTGTATTGACTTGAGACAGACATTGCACTGTCGCTCTGCTTGTCTCTGCTGTGGCTTATCCAAACCTGCTATTGACATCTGTTCTTGTATAGTGGGAACGAGGATAATGGGTTAAGAACCTGATCCTTCAGTAAGTTCTACTCCTGCTTCCAATGGGACCAAGGTTTAAGACAAGATTATTTTCTTCACTGCCCATATGTATTTTATGTCACATGATTATTGATATTGCCCTCCAATATTTATCATATTTAATCAAATAATTAAGCAGTGAGAGAGGACTTCGTTCAGTGCATGCTTTTGTGGTGAATTGGTACTCTTATGTATAAAGCACAGTTTTACAGACAAAATAAGGCAACTAGGTGAACCATTACGTAGAAAATCACAGCTCCTGGAACAAGGATTCCCCCTCCTTTAAAAAAAAAAAAATTACATGGCCCTTAGTATCTTCTAGTGTTACACAGGGATTAAAAGTATTTTGAAGCAATCTTGTGCTTGTTTGAATACTCAGAACCTGAAAGAGTACTGCTGATTACATTAACCATGTGTTCAAATCAAAGAATTATGTATGACGGCATCAGGTAGATATACTCTCTCTAATACATGAAGTTGTGCATTCAACCCATTTGACTATCACTTTAATAGTATTAATGATAACTTTCAGGTTCCTTCTATGTAATGAAATGATGAAATGTTTCTAAAAGCTAAAAGGAACACTATAAACAGTAGTGCTCCTACATATATTTTTTTAAGTCTTGAGAAAGCATGTTGAAAACAAGTCAATGGAACAATTGTGCATTTAATTGCTAATCTGTTTTATGTTTTATTAAATGCTGAGTGTTGTTTTCCTAATTCACTTACATGGTAATGGGTAATCAAGTAATGATCAGTGGCTTGTAGTTTAAAAATAGGTTAATTGTATGGAACCTTGAAAGCTAAACAGGACCTGACATCTGAATGGACAATTATGAACATGCACAACTTTTTCCCCAAGAAACAGTAATTGTTTGGCTGGTAATTGGTGTTTAACTTAACATACCAGATGATTTCTTTCCAATCTGTTCTCAGCACTTCTGGAAGCTGACTTTTGGACTGAAAACTCTTGGGCTTGACTTTTTTTTTTTTTTTTTTTTTTTTTTTTTTTTTTTTNTTTTGGTCCCATGGGTGTAAAACTTAGCACTGAAGTATAGCCCACTTTAGTCCTAAGATGGTGTGAGGGAAAGACATCCAGGGTGGTTTTTATTGTCCAGAAAAATAAATGGTGATTTGAGCATGAGTCTGTCAGGCATGGTCAAGCTCTAGACACTATTCATGGCAGAGTATGAAATGCCATCTAGTAAGGACCTGAACAACTATGACATAGATCTCAAAACCTGCTAGGGAGAGGGAGGAGGATGAAAAGCCAGTGAGTAGCTGATGTGTACCAAAAGGCAACAGCAGTGAAAGACAGTAGTTACTGAAGACATGACCATCCAGTGCCAGGCTAGCTGCAGGTTAGGTGACCCAGGTGTGTGTGCCTGTGCTGGTACTTGCTTGCCTGCACTTGGGTGCCCACATTGGCCTAACTGAATACCCAGTGGTAAAAAGAACAGGCTCTGCATTAGCATACACAACTGGGTAGCTTGCAAAGATGCTTCAGATAGAAAATTTTACACTCAAAACTAGTTTTTTTATCATGGACAAATTTCCTTTCAAATTCCTAACAGTAAGGCTTTAAATCAGCAACCTATAACCTGTTTGCTCAGAAAAAGTCAAATTGGGAATCTACTTCTGAAAACTGACAGTGTTAACTGAGGTGCTATTTTATAGTTTACCAATTCCTCAGGTAGATATTTACATGAGCCAGTAAAGAAAACAATGCATGAGTATAAGTCAAAGTACAAACTTTATTTCTGGTCCGTCTTGTATTTTTGTTTTGTGTTTCATTTTTTTTTTTTTTAATGCGAGATAATAACTCATTTACTCAGTGAAGCATTAGAGACTTCACAGTATGTCCAAAAACTTTAGCTTGCTTTAAGGAAAAATATATTACTTAACGGCAGCATTGAAATCCCTCACCAAATACAAAGCCCTCAGGGGCAGCTGAGCATTCTAGAGGTGTGGACTGACAACCTGCAGCAGCTTGCAAATGCATATAATGAAAAGCTAGCCACTGGATGGTTGAGTTCAGAGCTGAATTGGTTGTCACTGTATTTAAACAAGGAAAAAGGAGAAAATAAGTGGCAAAATTCCAGTTTTCTTCCAGCTGTGTTTAAATCCTCTATGAAAGGCTTCAGATAATATTTGGGGAGTATGAATTTCCAAGTAGGATGGCAATAGGTGCTTCTAGAGATTATTATTCTAGAAACTATTAACTTATCAGATACTTCTGCTTTCTCCTTGGTTCAGTGGGAGGGAAAAGACTTCTTTACTTTAAAGATCCTCCTCTAGAAAAAAAGTGTTCCAGTGTTCTTATTGTAATAATTCAAAGGGACACAGAAGAAACTAGAACATTACTGGTTATGACAGGAATAAGCTGGAGATGTTTCCAATTTTCCTAAGTATTTGTGGCTCCATTGTTTAAATATGAGGATTATAACACTGATACATTGCAGTGTATTTTGGGGAAAAAAAGTAAAACCCCCACAAATGCAGAAGAAATTACTGCAGTTCAAAAAAATCTTAAGTAGGCCACTGAAGGGGACAGGGGAAGAATCAAAATATGCTAGTGGCATTAGCAAATTCTCAGAGTGATCTGTCTTCCTTCTGTAGTTCAGGACCTTCTTAGAGAAGATGACAAAACATGTTTAACATGAATTCAATTGCAAACTGTAAAACTCAGAGTCCTTATTAATCTATGACCAAATAACTCTGCTCTTCCTAGCTAAAGTATTAAATAATGATCTTTTACTTCATAATTAAGTAATCACTCTTGAGGAGCAGCAGGTGCAATGGAATAGAGAAAAGTGGAAAACGGAGTTGTGCAAGCTGACAGCCACTGATTTATATATACAATATCTGGAAACAAATGCAACAAATTAGGTGCAATGAACATTAATCAGTTTTGATGTTGAATGAGAACCTCAAAAATGTAGATTTGACATAAATGTGTTTAGGACATACTGAAAATTAGGAAGATGTGCTCTAAAATTTTTAAATGAGCCACGTTTTTTTTTACGTTGGCTGTAAGCAATGGAATTTAAAAACCAATAGGATGAATCTACTGGCACCCAGAGGATTGTTTTTCTGCCAGTTAGTTCAGGGCCCAAATGCGTTCTTCACTAAAATGCATTTGCTTTGTATGTAGCAAACAGGGCTGGCTTTCTCTCTCAGAAGCTTTTGTTGCTGATATCCTTTGATCCAGCAACGTTGTGCCTGTCTGAGCATACTTTTGACTCCAGTGTCTTGGTTTCAAAATAGTCACAAGTAGATGGCACACCTTTATCCTATGGAATGAGGTGGGATGTTTGGGTGAGCTGGAAAAGCATTTATTAAAGGAATGAGTCATAAACTTCTGTGCACTTCTCAACTGACTTGACTCTCATTGTCCTACCAGACACAGGAGCACTGTGAGGATGTAGGGCAGCTCAGGGGGAGAATTGCAGTTTTGTGTGGTGCTGGAGCTGCCTGGGCATGGGTGGCTACTCAGGTGTGAGGAGGAGAGAAAATAGTTATGAATATGACAAGTTACAAATTGTGTTTTTACAGGACAGTTTCTGCTGAACAGTCACTAAACTCAGAGCATAACTTATACTGGAATTTTGATTTTTCCCTGAAGACTTGATTTTTTTTAGTGTTCTAACTAAAAGTGGAGGGTGAGTCCTGAAAAAGTGGAGGTGATTCAGTAATTGAGTTATTGATTTGGGTAGGGAGGGACAATGAATACCATTGTCTCAGTGCTTGTTACGTGTTCACTATTCTGAAGATTCAACTCCCTGCTTTGTTGCTCTTTTGTAACTAAAATACAAATATTGGTATATTGTAACGCAAGTACATAACACTATTCAGACTCAAATGAATGGCAGACAAATTCCATTATTGCTTCTACAAGTCCACCGTGGCTGGTTGTTAGTTGAAGGTTAGAGTCTATGAACGAAGGAAGAATCCTGTTAGCAAAATTCCATGGAAGGCTTTAGTTTGTTTGTGGCACCTGCAAACTGCCCTGCCTATATCTTGCTTTTAAAGAATTTGAACTGTTTATTTTAATGATGTTGACCGTGCTTCTTTCGGTATTGCCGGCTATGTGAGCTTAGGGAAAATAAATGAAAAGTTCGGTATTTGAACTATCATTGTGGCTTAGGTTTTTGTTTTGTTTCAGCCTATACCTTCAAAGGTAGGAAATACCAGAAGCCTTGCAATGTAGTGTGCATAGCTGACCTTTTGAGTTCTAGATTGCATCAGGAAGGAGAAGAAAGTACTTTGAGGTACAAAAGCGTAAGGTTAAAACAAGGTTTAATCATTGCAGCATTTTGCCTCACTGGAAACAATAAATACTACAGAGATAATTGTGCAGGGCTGTGATCAAAGATGGAAGAAAAAATGCAAATATATCATGAACCATTAAGGTGTTAAAGCAATGTTTTCAGCATCGCTGTAACTTCAATTATATTGAACTGTGAAGTTGAGTACCACAGAGTGAATGCCAAGTGTGACAAAATAAAATGAGAGAGAGAAATTAATGCCAAATAGTATCATCCAAAGCTATTAAACAGGAATCAGACACAGCTACAGCATTCACTGTGTCTAATTCACTTGCATGCACTCGTTCAGATAAGCAATTTAGCTGCATTTCCTCTGTCCCGGATAGCACAAAGGGTAATGCATGAAATAATTGCAATAATTGCCCCTGGGTTTGGAAGTTGTATGTGAAAAGCAGGAATTCCTACCTTGTTTTTTGGTGTTTTGTTGTTTTTTGTTTAGTTGGTTTTTTTAAAACAGTGATAATAAAATCCCAACTCTTTTTTGAACTGATGTCTGTGCATTATTCTTATTGATAATTTCACTACTCTGTTGGCTACACGTATAAGGTGCGTAGTGCTGCCAATACAGGAATAAGAGACAGGTGCTGTCCTCAGAAATTGCCATCCAAACACAGTATAAAACAGGGGGCTCACTGAAGTGATTTTGTATAAGTGGTATCTCTGTAGTGAGGAGGTGTAGGGCTACAGAATCTCAGGAGGTAGAGGGGAGAGAGAGAGCAAATTACCCCAACCCTTCACTGCAGAACTTTGAAGTAAATATACCAGCAGCAGATTGTGAATTACCATTATCTGGTTGGGTTCGTTCTGAGCTGTGCCTGCTCTCTCTCCCTCACAACCACATGGAAAACCAAATGGAAAAGCTGGCTCTGGTTTCCAGAGGCCTGTTTGGCCAAGCACCAACTTTTGTGGAGCACATTCAATGAGTCAGTCATAAATTCAATTGTGTATGTACCACTTGCTGAGATGGGTGTGAGAGCTGCTTTTGTCACAAGAAACACTCCCTGTGCTGCCACATTGTCTTGTGGCATCCGTGGCGACAGCTGCTTGGGGTGAGAAGGGGAGTGCTGTGCTCCCAGCAGCGGGGGTGTGGAGGGGCATTGCTGGAGTTACCAATTACCTGGACTTGGCTCTGTAGCTGCAGGAAGACTGTCTTTCATGACCCAGTTTTCTCCAGCTCTTCTTTTTTAGCTGTTCCTTCCCTTGCAGTAGCTTTTGACAGTCAGGAGCCTGCTTGCACTGCCTTGGAGCACTACATGCAGCATTGGAGGATTAGAAAAGATGTGTCACTGTTGGATGGAGTGGACCAGGATTCCATAGGTTTGCTGCTTGTCTTGCAGCTGTAGCACAGAGAGTCGAGGCTCACGTGTCTCCTCTGTGTGTAGTAAAAAAACATTTCTGGTGACTTGAGAGTGCTAAGCACAGAAATAAAATTATAAACATCATAAATGAAATTTGAACCTTTCTCTGCTTGACCTTTGCCAGAAGGGGACAGATGTCTTGTTTTCACATGCTGTGTTGGAAAGCAGGCTGTAAGGCCACCCAACAGGAGCTTTTTCCAAACCTGGAACAGGTTAGATGCCTGATTACTGAAATTGCAAAAAGATATGTACTAGTACCCAATGGATTTTAAATTAAGTTTTTTGCCTGCTGCTAAAAATATCTTCCAGTGTCTCTTTTCCATAGATTTTTATGCCCTATGCAAGTGCTTTATTTCAAAATACTGTTTGCTGCTTTGTGTTCGTATTTAATGTGAGAAATTAGATATCTGTCTTAGGTACAAGGTTATTTTCCTGTGGCTTTGTAAGTTTAAATCCCAGTAGCCTGTTGTATCCAAAGTATTGTCACTTTGTGAAACAGAAAGCACTGCTAATTTTTCATAAGTGACAAACCATATTCTCAGCAAATCTTTAATCTTCATATTTGTGCTGTAGCTTCATTCTAACCTAAAAGCACACTTGCTTTGAGGATATATGGTTAGTAGTTGTAAAAAGCTGTTAAATGGTATTAAGATCTCATTTGCTAAGCTGACACTTTTAAGTAGCATTTTTGCTCTACTTGTAAATCATGGGGTTTTTGTGCATCTTATGGTCTGCAGCCCTTGAGTTTTTCAGAAACTTCCAGATGCTCAAGATGTGAATGGCACTCAAGTAATGAAATAATGATTTTCATGCTTCATGCTGCTCACAGGTGCTTTAATACTGCCCTGAAATGTGAGCTTGTCATGTTATAACACACAGGCTAGCAAGACTTGAAACTGTCTCTCAGTATCCCACAAAGATTCTCTAAGAAACGGGGTTGTTGAACTTAATTTGAATTTAACAGTTACTGCTGTTTTGTGGGGTTTTTTGTTTATTTGTTTGTTTTTTTTAAATATAAAGTGAAAATCAGGCCTTAAAACCAGCTAAGGAGAAGGTAATTTTTGTGGATGAAACTTTTTGTGCAATTTTTAGCATAAGATTTTAGAATCCCATGCTAAAAGGGAAAAGAATGAGCAAAATGTAATTGTGCAACAAATACAGTTTCGAAGTTGTAGTGTTCACATGCTTGGCCTCTCTAACCTGGCCTCTGGAGCCAGGAGATTGTCCTTGTCTTGTATCGTGTGGTGAGCAGTTTCTGGCAGAGGTCTGGCTATGGCTTGATGATGAATGTCCTAGGGTTATAATATTAAGAACAACTTTACATGCATATAAACTCAGTTTATCAAAACTTGATATTGCAGAGGGTCTCTTGTACAGTAAGGCTGGATCTTGCTGTCATTGGCATGAAATACTGATTTCCTATCCTCTCAAAGTACATTATTTTAAATGCTCACTTACTAAAACATGTAATAATAAGACCTTCTCCTTACTAAATGCAGAAGGCTCTTCCATTAATAGAGGAGCTCTGAATCTCATGTCAATTTTGATGTTGCTTGCTACCTTTACTGAAGGTTGCTGCTGCCCTAGTAAAGTTGGCAGGCAGCAGTACAGCCCCATGCTCTAGGGTATCCAAATCCAGCATCTCTACTGGAAGTTGTGTTCTTCAGCAGTTCAAGCAGCGGGCATGGCTGAGGCTTGGGCAGGAATTCTGAAACCACTGCAAATAGTTGCTGGGACTTAGCTGCTTTGACAGGATGCACAAATAATTTCTCTCCACCAGGGAGGCTCTTGAGTGTAGAAGGACTGACTTAGTGGGTTAGATATGACCTGGGGTGTTGAGCTGAAAATTATTTTGTCGTCTGTTAGATATAATTTGAAAATTGAGATTGGGGGAAGGGGGGACCGGGGAAGAAACCTGATTATTCATATACCTTCTAATGGGGAACACCTGAACAGAATTTCCTGGTTTATTATGTCTTTTTGACAGTTTCCATGCTCTCTTTTACTGGCTGTGAGTTTGAGAAATTTAAATTAAGAAGTTCTGACACATCCTGATTTCATTATTTTATTTTCTGAGATGAATTTTTTCCCCTATTCCTGTGGGAGATTATGACCAAGTATTCCTGTTAATTGCTGTGGTGTAACATTGGGAGCAAGGAGACTGCAAACTGAGGTGTTTATGGGATTTTTTGCCATTCTCGCCTAGTAATACCCTTCTGCCGACATTTTAGGAAGTGAAACATTGATTCCTTGTAGCAAATGTGGAGGGGGAGGTGTGTGTGAGGCTGGGCAGGGCTGAGGGATGGTCTATTTAATTCAGAACTGAGCAGGATGTTGGTAGTGCTCTGAATTTCTAATGACCATTTTATTTGTCAAGCTCTACAATTGCAAGCAGTGCAAGATATACAAGTGTTGGTAGCAGAAATAAAGCATTTTGTGTGACTTTAAAGAGATTATTTTTGTCACCAAATAGTGCCTTCTACAAAATGTAGTTCTTTTCACAGCATCAATATAATTAGTTCAGTCTGTTAACCATCTTATTTCATCTAATACTTTCTTCTGCACTTGCTGACAATACAGTTACAAAAAAAAAATTACAAACCAACTGAAAACAATGTAAATAGATTTGTTTGCTGTTTCTTCTTCAGTGGCAGTTGGCCAGAGATGACATGCTTTGCTAAATGTCACTAACTATTATCTATTTAGGACTTAATTATGCCTTTAAGGCACCGGCCCTTTCAGGGAAGAGGGGATAAAATTGCTTCCTTGAGAGATTTCAGCCACGCTCTGCCTGAGAAAACATGACTGCTGGTTGCGTGGTGGGAAATGAAAAGGCAAGCTGATCATCTATTTGAGATGATGGAGCATATGTTCTTGCCCACACCTCTTAGCTCTCCTGATGGATGAGTTATCTCACTGCTTTGGGCATTAAATAAACCTTGATTAAAGCTATGTCTGTACCTGTTGCCTCAAATGCCCTTTTTATCTAGAGCTTATAATGGGGAAGAAACTTTCAGACTATGAAGTGCAAGACCCTAAATACTCCTAGATTTTCCTACAGTAAAATCTAATGTGAATGGTTAATTAGAAAATAAAGACTCACTTTGCAGGGTTTTATCCAACTAACAGTGAACCAGGAGGGCTGAGGAGGTAAGAGTCTAGACTGGGAACTTTGATCTCTAAAGAGACTGACCCAAGACACAATTGCTGCCAAATTCTAATTCTTAACTTCTTGAAAATCCTGTACTTCATAGCATATTTATAAACTTCAGAATATATTCAGAGGCAACTAGTGGGAACACAGCTAAATCAGGATTATACTGCAATGTGGAAGTATGTAGGATGTAGCTGTTGAATAATTTAATGTGTCTTTGCTCTATCAACTTTTTAGTCAATCCATTTAGTCAACTCTCAAAGGTTCCCTTTCAAAACTCAAACTATTACAAACTCTTGGAGATGTGAGTCTAAGTGCAATCAGTAGTACCAGTTTTCCCAAGAGCTGTTTGTCATGTCAGATAATTTCATTTAGGTTTTTAAACCTTTACTCAGTAATTCATTGACAAAAATAGTACATCTCTTTGAAAATCTGTGTGACTCAGGTCACAAGAGCAACTGCCTAAGCTGGGCAACAGTGTCCAAACTTCTTCCAGTGCTTCCTCAAGGTTCACAAAACTGTGGAGCACCAGTTTGTAGGTTCAGGAGCCTGACAGCTGTCTTTTCTCTGCCTCAGTACCTTCCACCTCTTATGTGAGCTTCCTCCAACTCACCTCTGCTGGATGGCTTCACACAAGCTCTTCTCCAGGAGTGAAGTGTTTGAGGAGATGGAAACAGCATCTGTCTTTGATGGCACCTACTTCTCTGCCACCAGACACTGATTTAGCATCTTCACTGATTTCTGGAACTCTTTTTGAAGGTTTTTGAGTAGTTAAGCCTGCTATTCATACATTTATAAAAATTAGAGGTGACTGCAGCAAATCCTTTAATAATCTTTGCTATGTGCATACTCAAACACATCTGGGCTAAAATATTACAGCTTAGAAGAAAGTAACATATGGTCTGGTCTCAAACAGTGTCTTTCAAACCAAAAATAGCAGAGCCTGAGTTCTAATAAGTAAAACAGAAAGAGCTGCACTTCACATGGATTGCTTGAGTTTAACCTTGACTTCAACAGAGAAAAAAATCCTAGAGCCATTATATATTCCTTGCAGTAATATAAATAAAACACAAATGCACTCTAACATTCTGTCATCAGTGATATTTATATAAAGCACTGGGTTTACAATGGTACATAATTTATTATTGAAATTATATTTAATTGCAGTGAAATACTACTCACTGTATGCCTCTTCCCATTCTATTATAAACGCATCTTAGTATGCTCCCTGCTTGCAGCTGAAATAATAAATGATTTCATAACTTGAGTTATTTGTGGGATACTGGAAATAGGTTTTCTGTCAGTACAGAGACATGAACTTGGTATGGTGTGGGTATTTATTGCTTTGTCTCTTCTGGCAGGATAAGTCTCTGGACAGTAGTATCTAGTACTTAAATATTTTGGAGGAGCTAATGTTAGTCAAATTATAGTTTTGCCCAGGATTTTAGTTTTACTGACACATATTTAATAATACTTCATTTAATACTTTCAAATTTGTACATTGTAATTACAGCTTTATTCTTGTGTTGTAATTTCATTGCCCTCAGTGCTTTTAAAACAGATTTTTCTCCCTACATCATAAAATTTATCGGTGTGTACTAATAATGCAAAAACAATACATCTGGTATAATGGTTGTCATGAAAAATATTGAAATTTTGCCACTTCCCACAGAAAGTGTTTCACTTAAGTACTGGGAAAATACAAGATAATGCTGATGCTATAAGATTTTCAGCTTTCTAAATAGAAGATTTGCTGTGTAGTAGTTTTACAGACTATTTGATGCTATATGCCATCTTAATAACAAGCTAATATTCCTCTTCTTGAAATGCTATTAAGACTACAATGTGCAATGCACAAAACTTTAAAAATTTCAGAGTTCCAGCAGAGTTCTGAAACCCGAACTTGGTGTGTTAGTATATGGCATGATCATTCCTTTTTTCCATTTTCTAATTTTCCTATCTTTTCCTTGTCTTGTTTCGGCCGTATTCAACACTTTCTGTGAGAGGTATTTTTTCTCCATCTTTCAGTGTGTGGTCACATGTATTATTAACTACTTGCTATTCTAGCCCTGTCATAAAAAACCCCAGCCACGTTAATGTATGCCTAGACTTGTGTTTGGCACTGTCATCAATTGTGGCATTGTGACAAGTATTAATGAACTCATCCTTAAATCGGATCTATTATGGGAGACTGTGTGTATGAGAGAGAAAAATGTCTGTCATTAGCTGTAGATACGTTTTAGACAAGAGGCTGTGAGATGCAAGGTTAATACTATAAACTTGTCTGACACTGAGAACCCAGTGAATTTTATTTTTGAAATACTTGATGTTAGGAAACTTTTTTTTTTAAATCGTAAGGTGAGTGCATGGGTACTTGTCACTTCTGCAAATCACTCTGTAGGTATCGGTAGTTTGGTGTCTGTAGGTGTAGTTGATGCAGAGAAAACATGAAGGGCTGTTAAAGATTAAAGAATTGTCAGAGGAAGTTAGAGGCGCTTCAGTGCTCAGGGATGTGTTTGTGGTGGGTTAATGCAGGGCCTGGATAACAAGCAGAGACCAAATAAATCTTGTTACTGAGGCAGTGTTGTCAGTGTGGTGCTGACAGCAGCTCAGGTGTGTGCACAAGCCCAGCTTTGGAGCTGTAGCTTGCCTCTGCCAGGGCAGGCAGAGGCATTTGTGGGATTAAAAGATGGTAACAATTGTCCAAGCACTATTATCCTGTCGTTACTCTCTTTTAGCCAGCTGATGACTCTTGAAAAATGTGCTAGACTTGTATGCTCTTGGATACCATGCTTCTGAAGTTGGAAACTTAAATTTTACATGTGAAGGAATCAGTTCTGGGAAGAAGTCAGTATCAAGGTTTGCGCTGCAGATCTGTGCGGTTTGAGCTAATGCAGTAACTGTGAGAACAGGGTACTGAAGAAAGATGAAATGTGCTTTTGGCTTCATAAGAAAGGAGTAATGAGAGGGTGAGGCTCCTGGTTTAGTTTACAGCTGTGTAGCAGTGCAGCCTTCAGTAGGATTCTGCTTCTGCCACTGTATTATCCTCAACTACTTGCATCTGTCCCTCCAGCTCCCAGTACCTACCAATGCCCTTTTTCCCATGCCCTTTCTCCTATGCCCTTTGCCAACACATCTGTATTTCCCTACAGTGCCTGTTATCCTCTATAGAGCTGTTTCTTTGCTAAACTGTCCTGACATCTTGCCTCACTCATTATTTCTTGTAGGTTTATTTTTTTCCTGTGCTTGACTAATGTTCTTCTCTGCCCGTCTTTGTCTGTTTCTGCAGTTTTCAAGTGTCAAGAAAAGAGGAGAAATATCTTGTCTCTTCTCAATTACTCCTTACTGTTTAATCAGTCAAGCTGCTTGGGCACAAACACAAG
The DNA here is from genome assembly GCA_013400175.1 of Phainopepla nitens. NCBI lineage: Eukaryota > Metazoa > Chordata > Aves > Passeriformes > Bombycillidae > Phainopepla > Phainopepla nitens. Next base: position 51,165 of record VXBQ01004506.1, read on the forward strand.
ACGGAAAAATAAATGGGCTCAGCAGACAGCTTTAAGGGCAACACAATTTTACATTTTGGATGGTCAGACAGGTAAAAAATATTACATGGTCAAATAGTTTCATTCCATAGTGGTAAACCCCACCCTTTGATCTGTACATCTATAGATCACCCTTGGATCTATAAAAAAAGTATTTCTAGCCTGGAATATGTCTGTAGTTAATAATCCTGTTTCTCTTACACTTTTGGCCTTTTAAAGAAGGTTTAAGACTATATTGCTTTAGGGATCTGAATGCACAAACTAAATAATGCTTTCATACTCAGACTATTTTTTAAAAACAATTGTTGTGATGGAGTGACTGATTTGTGCTGTGGATGCTCTAGATGGAGTCTAGGGCTAAACATAATGCATTTCAGTGCTAATTAAAATCTTGCACTAGAGCCAATAACAGACTCTGGATGTTCTCACTGCGTGAGTCAGTTCCCTCTCTTTTCTCTCACATCAGAAGACCCATCTCTGATCCCATAATTTGTACAATTAATTATTAGTAACGGCAATGCACAAACCTCAATGAAGAATGAGTTTTTCTTTACTGAAGTGGCATACATTTGAATTTCTGCCGGTTGGTGTTTGTCAAGTAACAATTTCCTTTTTTTGAGGACTTTCACAGAAGTGGTAGGGATGGTCATTTCAGTTCCTATTTGTGATGATTGTAAAGTTGTTGCCATGGCATTAATCTTACTAACTTGTAGCTTACAGAAACATTCACTAACAGAATAGGCAATATCCTAGAATTGTGTTTTTATTGAATTTGTCAAATGTGCCATAAATTTTGGCTTACCAAACCAAAAAAAAACAATTTCAGAATCACCATCAGGTGCAGAGAGTACACTGTCCCAATTTGTGCTAACTGTAAAGCTTAGTTTTCAAGTGGAATACAGAGAAACTTGGCATGTTTTGTCAGCTAGAGGAAAATAGAAGCTGTTATCTTTTGTTACAAGCAATGATGACAAGACCTGGTAGCAAAGAGCAGCTCCAGAAAAATGTTTAAGAACATATAATGCCTTCAACAGGTAGGTAAATTCTAGTTTGAACAAAGATATATCCTAATTTAATAAATGGAGGGAGTGGAGAATATACCACAATTAACGTACTCCTTGACTGTTTTTATCTTAAAAGAGAAAACCATAAATCACGCTGGCTAATTAGAACCATGATTAATTCATTGGTGATAAAGTGTGAGGTCTGCTACTTTTCCTGGTTCAGCTTTGCAGAATTTCTTCTACAACACAAACTCAGTCAAAATAAGTTGGTGGAGTCCCACTTTCTGAACTCACTATGCTTGGTTAGAGGAGATTATCAGCAGCTCTGCTCCCTTGAAGGCTGAGAGGTAGAGTCTGATATTTTAACTGGAGACTGAAACATTTTTGCTGAACAGAAAAATTACCATTTTCACAGGAAAGGGACAAGATTCAGAGATAATTATTCTAAACACTTCATCATGCCTTAAAAAATTTTGAATGAACATAAGTATTTTTCATACTCATCAACAAGTACTGTGTTAGCAAAACCAGAACACTTATAACTGCAAATAAGGTAAAAGGTCTGAAGTTTTATTGTAGAGTAATGTTTTACAAAGTAGTAACAAGCCTGCAGAAGGTGTTGGAGGGGGAAGAGTCAGGGCCAAGAGGAAATTTTGCTATGAGGGAACGAACTTTAAGGAAGAAAGAGTAGAAGTAAGGGGAGAGAGATTTTTCTAATTTTTCTTAAAAATCCTGTTATGCTGTTTGTCCTTTGCCTTCTTGAAACAGTTTTATGCTGTAATGTATTAAGCTGGCTTTTAATTTTGGATGTCTTCTATCATATAACAAGTATAAAGATTTGCATTCTGAAGGAAGTTATTTGATTTTAGTGGAACAGTATTTTGACCTGAAAAATGCTGTTCCGGAAACTTGTGGGATAGGAAATGGTAGCCCCATGTGGTAATGATACTTGGAGCTGTGCTTGACTGAGACAAAAATAGGTTTGGAGGCTGGTGTATTCCTCCAGCAAGACTGCACTTTAATCAGGATGGAGAGGATTGTGCAGCCAGGAAGCAGGATGATGTGGTGTGAATTTTACCTAATGAATTCACATCTGAGGAGAGGCTATTCTGCTTACTGAAGGCACTCAGGAAGGATTGAAGCAGGAGGAGAGAGATTTTTCCCTTGGCAAACACAGTTCAGAGCTCAGGTTGTCCCAGATACTTGTTAGATGAAGGATGAAATCAATCCCTATATTCCTGTCAATTCAACCACACTCTGGCTTATCCTCTCCCTTCTTCCATGCAGCTTTCCTCCATCTGTCTTGTACTCTGGGTAACAATAACCCTTTGCTCTGCCTCTTTTGTATTGTCTTTGTGCCCCCATGTGCCCTTGCCCCACCCATGCTTTCCTGCACACCGCTTCTGAGACTGGAGCACTCCTTCATGTCCATACTGTTTCACATCTCTGTTTCTTAAACATCGTCCTGTTGGCCCCCAAAACCTGCAGAGTCATTCTTGATTTTTCCTGTTGTCTGTTGTGCTGCTAAAACCACTTTGTGAGGTTGTTGTGCTGCCAGTGCTCCCAGCTTCTGCTCACCTTCCTTTCTCTGGCTCCTTCTCAGTATAGCAGCAGTGAAGCTAATTGTCTCCCTACCTTTCATTACACGGTCATAAGCGGCTTTTTGCCTCCTGCCCTGATTGTCCTGTGGCTTGAGTGGCAACAGTGCTGCAAGAACTAAAGAAAACATGCAGAGTGCTTGTGGACAAAAGAAAACCAAATGAAACCCACAACAGTGAGGAATGAGAGGAGATGAAAAGACCCCTCACCACGAGGGCAGTGGGCAGGGGCTGGTTTGGAAATCATAGTAGTAAGTGACGAAGAAAGAGAATGGAGCAGGATTTACTTGAATGGCTGGCTGCAAGGGAGCTAAGCCAATGCTCTCCTGCTCAGAAGGGGTAGTTACACTTTGATGAAAGGTTCTCCCACCCCTCTTGCACTGGCAGCAGCTTTCCCACAGTATCCATTTTCTTGGGTCTGTTTGCTGATTCAGCTGCCAAAGAAGGGATGGGGAAGCAGTAGAAGCTACCGTAGAAGCATCTTTCTTTAGAAAGGTGCATTTGGTATTCTGAGGAACAAAGAAGATGAAGAGTGCGTGAAGGAGGGAGTCTGTGTAAGAGGGATTGCTGATGTTTTACTGGGTCTTAATACCTCTAGAAGTAGAACATGGGGGGGAAATATATCAAAGTAATTGGGAAAGGAGTAAAATACCACATCCTTCCTTCTCCCCAAAACATTTAGGAGGAAAAGGGAATAGTTGTATTGACTAAAATATATCTGACAAGTCAAAATATCCAAAACAGTTGTCTACTTCAATTTTGCACAAGACTTCAGTCTAAGCGGGAAATTATTTTATTGCTGGTTTGACTGCCCTTTCTTCTCCACTTCTTCTTCCCTCATTTCATCTATCTGTTATGCCCTTTCTTTCCTGAAGATATCTTTTTTGTGGGAGTGGTGATCCTTTAGTGTATGATTACAAAATGCTGAGGATAACAGGATCTTGATCTCTGCCTGAGGCCTCTACCTGTCTGTAGTGACATTTCCAGTGAGTCAGAGTCTATCCAGACAAGGATATCTCTGCAAACAGAGTCCTATTTGTGAGGGATACAAAAAGAAACCATGCTATCCAAGGACCTGCTTTCAGATGATACAAGCCCACTTCCAAATGAAAGTATTCATTTAGGCATATGGCTGAGTGTTAATTAAATTAACAAATGTGCCTGCCTTGAAGTAATAGGGCTTGATATAGTGGGGAAGGAAACTTCACAGAAAATATCCCCAGGAAATTCAGTCTTCTCCTAATAACACTTTTACATATAAATGCATAGACAAATGAAGACTTTATTGGAAATTTTACAGTATTTCAATCAACAATCCTGGCATTCTAGGATGTATTACAAATTCATAAGTAGCAGGTATGTAGCAGGTAACAGGGTTTGTAAGTAATAGCACATTCTGAAAAAGGTGATATAAAATGTGTTGGAGCAAACTCTGGCTACTGGTTAGGTCTGAGGCAAGGCTTTCTTCTTAACTCTGAACTTTGTTTCAAGTCCAGATCCAGTTCATGTCTTCTGTAATATTAGGGTCATGTAACAACCAACCTCTCTGTTTCTTATTCCAGTGCTATTTTTTTATCTTTGTTTTCTTATATTCATAACTCTTTTTTTCTTCCACTCTGGCAGTTGTAAGAGATCCTTTATGACTGACCAAATTTTAGTAGCAAATCTATTTGTCATGTCTGAGTAGCTTAATTACTAGTAAATTGTTTGATATCTTATCTTAATTGACACTTGAACTGTACTGTCAGCTGAGCAGGTTTTTGTAACCCAGCCAGCTTCCATGGGGAAAATCAGCTCTGACAAAGCTGAAGCCCTTTACACCTTGCATATTTCTAGGGTTTAGCATACTTTCTAGCTGCCAACAAGTTGAACATCTCAGAGTGATTGTTTTTCTTTCAGATGCCACAGATTGTCTTTCTTTGGTATGTGCTCACAGCATTTATTGGTTCTCTGGGCAGATTTGGCCTCAATATGTCTAAATTCTTTTTTCTCCTGTGCATTTGTTTCCTCATTAATGTTTGGTGGTTTCTGTGAGTTCTAATTATGTTGGAAAGAAGACTGCAGAGTGGTGGTGGGGTTTTGCCCAGCTGCCTGAGCTGCTGCCAGGCACAGCCAAACCATCACTCTTCTAGAGGGCTTTGCCCTGTGCTGAATGAAGTGCTGTGTGTAACACAACCCTTCTTCCTCTTGCTGAGTATAGTAAAATAGAAAAACGATTCCTTGTAAATCATCACAATTAAATCTTTGTGTATATAAGTCTCTCTCAATGTCATTTGAGAACTTTAAAATACATTTTAATGAAGATTATTTCCATAGTAATTTTATAGAGAAAATTCTTACTAAATTATGCCAGACTGTATATTCAGCTTGCAACTCCTGTGTTTTGAATTTCTGAATGGACTAGTGCTAGAGAAATTAGGCTTGCTGGTAGCAGATAGGTAGGAGAGCTGAGGATGTGTTTCTTCCTGGTATTAGTTACCCTGGCAGATATAGGGTACAAAGCAACAAAGGCAAAGGAAAAAAAATTGGTTGGATATTTAAAAAATAATTCAATTAAAAGAATAGAACCATGATAAATTTTTTTCCAAGTAAAAGTAACAGTCAAGTAGAGTTGAATTATGAGTCTGCTCAGCATGCATTTTTTTCCCCCAGCCCTCTTTTGCATTCTTTACTCAATAACATCTGTGGTATGTTCTATAACCTCCCCATACAGCAGTATTTTAATGCTACTTGTCATCTTCTTGAAAAGAGGAAGAAATATGATCAGGAGACAGAATGAGGAGCTAAACAACTGCCTTCTAAAGTGATTTTAATACAGTGAGGAATTGAGTGCAGAGGTATTTTAATAGAACTAAAAAGATTTATTGCTACTTTCTTAGGTCTTAAGCTACAGCACTTGCAATATGTGGTGTCCTTTGTTTTGCAATCAGGAGCTGGTATTTGAGATGGCCTTGTAAAAGCAATATCAAAGAGAATTTTTTGTTCTAAAAAATTAAAATCTGCTGTGTCATACTTGTTTTCTTACACTATTGAGCAAATGAGACTAACAATATCCATAGGACTGCTCATGATACAGGTTACATCCTCAGGGGAAATGTAAGGGATAAGTTCTGCTCCCACAAAGGGAATTAAATTTTGGAGGAAAAACACATGATGTGATGCATGCTTTTTTTTTTTCTTTATCTGACAGTCCTAAATATAGCTGGTAAAAAGGTATATAATAATCACTTGCTCACAATGCAAAGGATTAAGAAATTTGCTCTTTATGACAAAATTATGTCACCTAAAGATGTATGGGTTTATTTTTTTTCTTCCTAGCAGAGCCTTAAATAATATTTCTAGAGGAAAACTAGAAAGAATACTAAACCTATTAGTTAAAGGTCATCCACTGTATAAACACAAATATACCATAGGGAGAACACAGGTACTATGCAAGGTATCCATTTCAGAAAGCACATATCTTTTCACTGGAAAATAGGAGCACATGACTTTTCTGTTTTACACATAGATTTGGTATAGTAAATTATAATTCTGTTGTGATTACCTGATGTCTGGACTAGGAAAAGAAGTATTCATCTTGTCCTAATGCATTGAAGGAAGAGATTTAAATTTTACATTCCTCTCTCTTTCCATTTTTAGCATCAAGTTTCACTGAGATATTATTTTCTCTCTGCCTTTTGCAAAGCTTACTGCAACTTCAGAAAATCTCAAGACATCAGAAAAATATTTTTTTGTGATCTCTTTTGTTTATTTATAAAAGATTGCTTAATGGAATTCATTCTTTCCAACTTGCACACTTATTTAAAAGTCGAAATCCAGTTGCCAAGGAAAATAAACATAGCAGGGTAAGCTGTTGTGGATAAACAAGACATCAATATGTAATTTTGTTGAAGTGACAAAGTGAAATCATAATAATAATCTAATAATTGTCATAGAATGACAATCATAGCATTATTTAAATATTGTAATAGATCTATAGCCTTATAAGAGATTCCTCTGGTTTTGCCACAGAGATTTTTCCCCTTCACTTAAAGATGTTAATGATTTGTAAATGAAGCAGCTTGTAGTAAGAGAGGTAAGGCAACTGGCTTTTTGCTAAATATCCTGCAATAGCCTTGGCTGCCTGGTGCAAGGGCAGTCTTGAATGTCTTGCTTGGAAAGTGGTGTTCTGCAAAGATCCCGGCAGGTTTCGTACCTGCACAAATGCTTTCAGCATAGCCCTGTGCCTGTAGGGGCACATCAGGCTTTCTTACTGATCTCAAAAGGACTTTTTTAGTAAAATTTCCATAGAGAGGAAGTTAGTTTGGAGATACAGAACTCTGATGATTGTTGCACTGTAATGAACCAACATGAACGTGCAAGTAACAAAACTGTTTTGCTAGATTACAGGTATTTTGATGTTATTTGCTTTTCTTATCTGATCTATAACACCAAAAATTTATAAACTGATCTGGAAACTTGGCAACAAGAATTCCTGAGGGGAGAGATTCATGCTAAAGTGGAGAATATGGTGGGTTTTTTTCTTTCTTTCTCCTTGGGAAGCTAAGTATCAGGTTTAGTTGTTCCAGCCTGTATTGGATTAACAAAACTTTGAGCAAAAATAAGCAGAAATTGAAGCCTTTACTATTTTGGGATGTTTGAGGACTGCAACTTAGTTTATTATTTGTTTTCAGGAGTTTTTCAAGCACCTATCTGGAGAACCTGTGTTCAGAGTTTATAAGGTGGGATTTGCATTTTTAGGAGAACCTACTGTATTTTTTACAGCTAAACCAATGTATAAAGTAGCACACTACTTCTCCATGTGAAAGAATTTTTGTCATCCTAAGCTGTGGCACTGTCAATTATCAGGGTTCAAACTCTGCAGAGTCTTTGAGATGATGAGCAGAGTTTTGCATAATTGAGCCCCTTCCTGTGTGCCAAATGTAAGCCCTAAGTGAAAATTCACTCTTTCCTCTGAAATAACTGTCTGTGCTGGTCTTCTCCAACATAAGTGCATAGTCTTCGACTGCCTGCCAGAAATGGTGAAACCAAATACTACAACACTATTGAAAGGGTTTCCTTTAATTGCAGTGTCTTTATGTATGAAACAGAGAGCTCTAGAATTGAGGCTGGTCTGTTTGCTGTTCTTATCACCAAAGACAGCTAGGGCACCTGGTAAGCTGATGCAGTGACACCAATTCTCCCCAAGATAAGGGATTACAGAATAAAAAAAGTATTTGAGGACTTTCCACAGGTGTGAAAATGCATTCTCATTAAAAAATTAATTCAGGATTTTAAGGCACTAGGATTTAAAGAATGTGTCTGTTGTCATTAAAGTACACAGCATTGCTCTCCATGCAATGCTCAGGAGCAACAAGCTTTTGGTCTCTTATTTCCCTCTCTGCTTAGCTGGTTGAGGAGCATGTACAGCATCACATCTGAGATGTTTCTGTCCTGGCAGCAGAATTGACAGAGTATGGTGTCTGCTGTGAGTCAAGATGATCTCATGTCCTCACACACTGGCTTTTTGGGATTAACAGAGCCTTAAGCAGTGCCAGCTTCTGTCATTGTAGCCCAGATAAAACTTGGCAGTTGACTGGGAGCTTTAACATAGGAGATGGAAATGCTTGGGTTAAAAGAATAACCAGAAACTAATACTTGAGAGGTTGTGCAGGTGATTCTCCTAATCAGAGCTCTAATGCCTTTCATATTATGCAAATCCCATTGTATTACATGTGTATAAACTGTACAAATATTGTAATTCCCTAAGTAATGGAAATAATGTGATTTAGGAGGAAAAGGTCTTTCTTAAAGTGATAAGGCACTGTGTATAGAGCTGAGACAAGAATAAATGAGCATATTATAAGTCTCAAATTATTCCTCATTGTCAACATTAAGCTGCAAGCTACCCTAGAACCTAATGTTTCATGATTTTTTTAAATTATTGTAATGTAATGCTGCATTCTTCTGCCTTTCTGCTGTATCTCAGTCATGTGCTGCTCAATGAGAGATCTGCTGCTGCCCTGTGCTCTCTGTAAAGCCTTGACAAAATAACATATGAGTATGAGTTTCTCCTGTAGCTGCTGTGTCTTCGCACATGGCAAAGAGGTGACAGCCCAAAGTTCTCAGCTGACAAATCTTTCCATTCTCTTCCTGACCAGTCCTTCTATGAATGCTCTGCTGAGTTCAGACCTTGGCAAACGGCAGCACCATTAAATACCGGGTTGCACAGCTGAAAGGTAGAGCAGGTGGTACCAACCACCAAATATGAAATGGAGATTTTAAGGTGGAAGTGTGTCCAGGCATGTTTTATTTCAAACTATAGAAAGGGGGTGGGACTTGGTTTGGTTTTTTGGGGGGTATTTTTTCCCAGCTCACCAGAGTAATCCAGAGTCCTACTCCAGGCTGTCAAAACTCAGCTCTCAGATGTTTTTGTTAAATGAATTGACTGTTACTAGAACTCTATTACCTCATGGGTCACATACCAGTGAAGCTCATAATGTCTGGTGCTGATTTGATTTTTCCCTTTAGATGGTTTGTATTATAGACCTAGACACAGGGATGCTAGAAATAGTTAAAATTTTACTACTGAACTATATATGACAATTTCAGTAAAGATGGAAAATCACTTCCTTGGACTAAATTTATCTCTTCTCTTTTGTAGAATTTCACAACAAATAATCTTCACTAATGCATGCAGGGTGAAGCAGAATACAAACACTTATCCTGAGGTCTTTTTGATAGAGATGAAAAAAGTCATATTATAATGAGCACAATTTTGTTTTCTTTTGGCATATCTGGAAGTATTAGGCCAAAAAGCTACCAAGTTTGCTTGGCAATTTAATCCTCAGTGGTGAATTTCTCCAGCTCTTGATTTTTTTCTACAATATATCAGAATGTGGCTGGGGGTCTGGTCACACATAACCCAACGCTTGAGGAAAATTTAAACCATAATAGGGCACAGGAATTAAAATAAAATTCCACTAAATGTGGAAGAGCAATGGTAAATAGCCAGTCCTGTGTTTTAATTGTGCTACAGATCGTATTCTTTGCCAGTATACTGATAGTAACCAGGTCTGTCTGTCTCATCCTAGATGTTAGTTGCCTACTGGAGCAGCAAGTCTTTGAGTTTAGGGAGTTTATAGCTTTGTGTTGGGCACTCTTCAATTAGACAAGGGAAAAATTATTTCGTAAAATTTCAAAACCCTCCTCAATAAAAACAAACCAAACAAAAAAAAACCACCACAAACCCAAATAATCTAAAAAGCTGACACACACAAAACAAACCAAAACCAAACAAAATTCAAAACTGCCTTGACTTTTTTTAGGTCATTCTGAACATACTCTTAGAGATACCGACCAAAAACTTGGTGTATCCCAGCAATCAACCATACTGTTTGTATGACAGAATCATCCAAACAAGTACTTGAGATTCTATAAAAAAACCCAAAACTCTAGTGGTTTTCATGCAGCTGTTTCCCTATTTAAGGTCTTCAATCAATAAGAGATGCCTCACACTGTCACTAGCTACAAAAATTCATTTCCAGCACTCTGAGAGCATGGTTGTATGAATGAGGGTATTGTTGCTGGTAAGGCTGTTAAGAAACTGTGCTGAAAATAACTGAGGAAATTATCTTGTCTGTCTCAGTTCTACCTCTCCTAAAGTCTGGGTGTAGCAACAGTCTGATGCATAACAGGTTATTAACAGCTTTGCAGAGGGTGAAAAGGGGAAAGAAATCTTAGTGTCCATAACAACAGTGAGACCCAGAGGACAAGATTCAATTAGCTTTAAAAAAAAATGCAGTTTGCTTCCTGAACTATTCTTTGGACTTGTTTCATGCAAGGTGACCCAAGCTGATGTTTAGAACCAAAACAGACGTTTGTGGTGTTACCCGGTATAAGCATTTCACTCTTCCAGGAGAAATCTTATTTACATTTTTCATTTGTCTTTGAGGGTTATTTGGCATTTCTTGGATTTCTTCAAAAGCTATTTTCTTTGGTGCCTGGGTTTTGTTAGACAAAGCTTGCTTGTTGCTTTAGACTTGTGACTTAATTATCTGATATATTTGCTTTGCAGTTTAATGCTGATTTAATTCAATATCACTATTAATTCACTAATCTTTTCGTTTGGATCTCTGCTGGGACTCAATTTGGTGATAGTTCTGTAATGCTGCCCCTCAGATCAATAAAAATGGAGAGCATTTCATGCATTTATTCAATGTCAACATTGGTTTCATTATTGTACGTTTCTGAGAAGTTTCTGAGGAAAACCATTTAAGGTGTGACCAGCTGAAATTGACTCAGGTCCCCTAAAAAATCTCTGAGCTGGTGGTGTACTGCTGGAAACAGCATATCACGTCTCACATGAAGCAGAAAGCAAAATCTGAAGCAGATGATGTTGTGGCTCTTCTTCACTAACCCTGGAAGTTCTAGCAAATTGTCCTTCATGTATTCCATCCCCATCCTGGTTCTGAGAAGGTAAGAGCTTGTCCTTTCAGGGGTCTTTATTCAAATCAGACGCACTCACAATTGAGGGGATTTAATCCAGCTAAGGTTTCACTGCACTCATGGTTATTGGTATGTAAAAAACTTTATTTAAATAATACTAATACTGGTAAAATATATTCTGTGTTTCTATGTCAGGTAGAGACTTTGGCATTGCTGCTAGCTGCCTCCCTCGATACTGAAAAGCTAAAGGAAATGCAAGCTTTCTTTGTGCCCTAGGAAAAAATAATCTTAATTTTATGTTACCATCTATTTGTGGAGTAGACAATAGAAACATTTCTAATTGGGGAAAAATCGTCGGGCAGCTTTCTCATACCAGCAATTACACAAACTGGGCTGAGAGAGAGAACTCCCTTTGGCACAAACACAGAGTTGAAATGAGCTGAAGCCTTTGCTGGTGCAACAGAGATGGTCTTTGAAGGTGCAGGTTGTTAGTCCCGAGCTGAGGAGCTGCTCACCAGGACCTGCCCCAGTGGCTGGCAGGTGACAATCTGGCAGAGCCATGGGGTCGTCCAGCCCTCACTGGACAGCAGGCAGTTGTTAAAATGATGACATTTTGGTGGAAATAGCATTTTTTAACAGAGGACACTGGAGCAGCTGTGGGAAGGGTGCAGGGTGCCCATGCTGTGGGCCGCATGCCTGTGCTGCCAGGGGACACTGAGCGTGTGGCCTCGGGCACCCTGCCTGCAGTGCTGCCCACCAGGGCTCTGCTCTTCTGCTGTGCGGTGTGCGGGTTCTTCGTACATTCACCAAGCTGCAGTCTGTGCCGAGTATTTCCACTTAAACTTGCTGATGCATTAGAGCAACAAAAATGTCAAAGAATTCATGTCCTGTAATCAGCACCCTCAAAGTTGGTTTCCTTCAAATTCCTTAGTTCTCAGGTGTGAAAACCTGCCCTTCTGGGGTCTTACCATTGACATTTTCTAGTCAAGCAGGGATTTCTTTTGAAATACTTCTCAGCTGCTTCCAATAGGACAGTGCTTATTGATTGCATCCCTGTAAGACAGGCATTTGTTTTCTCTTCCACCTTTTTGTGCTAGGGGAGTTTTATTTCATGTATGAAAAGATCAACTGGAGCCAGAAAAGGGAAAGTGTGAGACAGGGAATTCCTGTGGAAGATTAGGCAGTTACTCATGTAATTTAAATTAGTCTTGCAAAAAGTTTGTACAGGAAATGAATTAGGGAGGCTAGCTTTTATAAAAAAGGAATTGATTTTAATTGTGCTTTTCATTGTTCATTTCACTCATAGTTTTCATCTTTTTCTTTTTTTTTATTTTTTTTTTATTTTTAACCTGTATAGGATTAGTTTTTAATTAATTCAAACTCCGCATAGATTGATTAATGACTTTTAATCTTTGTACTCTTCTCCCTCTACATCTGAGGCTTGCTAGTTCATTTCAGTTTTTTAAGGAAATATGCTGCTTACTAGCTTCCTTTCTGCTGCCACCAGTCATGGCACAGTATGCAACTGGAAGCTACTATAATCACTGAGTTCAGGTTTTTGCATAATGACCTGGCCTGGATGTAGAACAGCAGTTCAAGTTGTATTTGTGCTCAACTCATCAGTGGGTTAGAGCAGAACAGAATTCTGTGACAATCCACTAGTCAGGTAATCTAGTAAAAAAGGAATAAACATAACAGTATATATTGTTTTCCCTGTTTAATAAATGCCTACTTCTCTTATGAGTATCTTTTTAATTTCCCTGCAGAACTTCAATATATTAAAAAGGAAAAAAAATTATTTTCTAAACCATGGAATTATAGAGCAACTCTGGTAAAGCAGAAGCAAGGGTAACATTAAGAAGGTAAGGGTTAATTTTTTTGCTTTGAACACATAACACAGTCCTTCAAAGTTATACTGCTCTCCCTGTGACTACAGCACCCCTATTGACATCAACTGGAGTTTAATACAAGCAGATACTGTTGAATAGACTTCAAGGGAACCTGTGTGATGATCAGGGAAGAGAATTTAACTCTTGCTACTTAGCAACTGGGAAAATAAAAATTATATACGGGAAACTCCACTTGTGTTCACAGCTGGCAAGAGCAGCCTTACACACACTCTGTGGCCTGATTCTGTTTACAAGGTAAAGAACAGATGTGACATTGAGCTCCAATGATCCAGTTTAAATGAGGGCTTATGATATCAAAAAGCCCCCTCAGGAAATGGCAGGAGTGCAGAGGCAGGTGTGGCTGGAGTGTAAAACATGTCATCCTATAGGAAGGGAGTCCAATTACCTTAACAGACAGGAGGAAGCCCTGAAGTCTGCTCATCTGCACTTTTATATCTGACGCTTTAAAAGCCGATGGGGGTAATATTACATTAATATTTTTAGTGGCCACTTTATCCCAGCAGACCTTATAGTGGATCAGACATCATTAATCTGAGTTACTCAGGCTTTTCAAAAGATTTAGCATAGAACCAGCAGAAAAGTATAAAGCCAGCAGAAATGCAATGTGTGCCATGCCTGGCTGGGTAGAACTGTGTTCTGCCTGGTGCAGGTTAGATGGGTACCTCAGCAGCACCAGCCCTGTGCACCTTCTGCAGAGTCGACGTAGAGAAAGCAGCACCACTGAAATTCACACAAAACATTAAGTTGCTGTGCAAGTCTTATGGAAGGTGGGTGTGGAGAGGGCCCTGTGCCCAAAAGGTGATTGGGGTAGGGCCTCACTGACTACAGACTTCATGTGAGTTGTAGGGGTTTTTAGTTGTCTTTGGGAATGGTGTTTAAATCTCTGGGCTGTGTGCTGTAGCTGGGATAGAAATGCACCTGTTGTTGTGTCAGTAAATATTTTAATGATGGGTTTTGGCCCATGCATTTTTGTGCTTTGAATATATACGCATTGGTAATTGCCCAGCAAGTGAATCGTAGAAAATCGTGAGTGGTGTGTGACATGTTGCAAGCGCCTACAGTTGGGTTAATTAGTGCTGACAAAAGAATTTTCCTAATCCCATGCTACCTGCAGACTTGTGCTTCTCGTATTGTGTTGACACCAAAAAGCAGGAAAACAGACCTTTAGGGGATGTAATTGTGGTGAGAAACTCCAAATATTTTCATCCCTTGTGTTCACTGGGTCTCTGACCCCATGTGCTGTCACCACCCTCTGTTGGCTGTCACTGCACTAAATGGCAGAGGAGCTGTTACCTTTTTTCGCACTCCAGCATGTTTTAGTAATGGACAGTAATAAAAATTTCCTTCCAAAGAAAGAAGGAAAACAAACATTTTCTTAGCTGTTGCTGGAGGTTATAGTCAAAACATTGTTTCCTTATCACTTGATAGAAACAAATCTGGCAAAATATTGATGTGCATGTTGCTTTACATCTATCTTTGTCATTATTCATAGCTACCCCCACCCATAATGCTGAATTTCCCCAAGTGCCATCTGTCACTATCGTCTGTGATTAAAAAAAATAATTAGAAATTGGTCGCGAGATTATGTACAGCATCTGTGGGTGCAGTAGCTGTGATAAAACCGTCCTTGCTATTAATTTTGATTGCAAAATCCTACAATGGGTAGAAGTAAAGAATAATCTTCCTCCCATCGTAGCAGTGGATAGCTGAATAAATGAATGTAAGATACACCTGCACGTAAATTACACATCAATGTACATGGATATTTAAGATTTGCTTTATTCTTGAAGTTTTTATATTTCATTAGTATACAGTAAAATTCAAGAGGCCTTCATTAAGACTGCAATTCTGTGGCAATTCAATGGCAGATTGTCCTACTATGGAAAAATTCAGGATGTCATAGCTTTTATTAGCACTTGAAAAATTGCACCAAATGAAAGTTGACAATTTTTGCATTTTCTTTCTGAAAATACAAAGATGCTCATTATGATTATTCTGCTCCCTATTTATCACTCATATGCCAACTCCTATATGATTCAGTATTTCCTTTAATATGGAAAAAAGACTTGAGACAAAAATTCTTGAACAGAGTAAATTCTTTTAAATGTGTGTATGATATCTATGCAGAAATCCTTTGCACAAAAGGAGCTGGAATGGAAAGAGAGCAGTTACAGTACCATCTCTGACAATATGAATGTAAGCATTACTGTATTTTTAGATCAGATCCTAATGATTAACTAGTCATCTTATCAAGTAGATGTGTCTTAACTTCTAATAGTGTAAATATAATCTATACTTTAAGAGAAATAGAAATTTAAAAAATAATGCTGTTTACAGAAGTTTTCACAGATTTCTTGTAGTTGTTGATCTCCTATTCATAGACTTCACCTTGAGAAAAATGTGTGATTATCAAATGACTTGAAGGTCTGCTCTTGGTCTAAAGGTTGCTTGGTCTCTTTGGTTTCTGAATAAGTTCTGCTGTGAATAAAAATGGGTGGTCATACATCAAGGTATCTAAATCCATTATTCTTCATAGTGGCTAGAACCAAGTGTGTACTTGCTCTTTCTGGAATAAAGCCAGCGGTGCAGATTTCAGAATTAGTAGGCATAAGAATCAAGGACATGAACCTCTCACTGATGCCCTTATTACTTTATAGATTAAATCAAAATACTTAGCTCTGAGCCCTTCTCAATTTCATCTATCTTGGGCTAAAGTAAATGTCATAAAAAAGGTTATTTTTTTTCCTCCTATTTAATCCTATCAGGCTACCACAGGAAAGTCTTAAGCTGTATAAGAACTGCAAGTTCTATCATTATAATATACATTTCTCCCATCAAATGAAAGGTACACAAAGATGATTAATTCAAAGCAACTTGGAGTGTTGTACAGTGGGCAAAGAATTGTTTGTGTTTGAGCACCTGAAAGTGGTGTAGTAGTAGACAAAGGTTAACTCCAGCAAATTGTGGAAGAAACTTTCATACATCAGGAAAATATGCTTATCACCTGAAAAGTAAGTTCAGTGAGCTTGGAAAAAGATTAAATATTATGGTTCATTGGCTGCTTCTGTTTGTGTTGCTCAGTCATAAAGAACCAGGTGTATTTAATTTTAGAACTTTATTCAAGTTACTAGAGCATACATGCCGAATTGAAATGTGTTTCATAAAAAACTCAATTCTATCTACTTTAAGTGATCTTTTTGTTCAGAAATAAAAGTTTGTATTTGCTATAAAATGAGCCCAGATTTAATGTTTCTCAGGTCTGTCATTTATCAGACTCATTACTCCAGGAGCAGTAATCCTGTGAAGTATCTGAGATATTGCTGTAGGTGCAGCAGTCTCCAAGAGTGGAGACTTCCCCAAACCACACTCTGGGGAAGTGCTGCTCTTGGGTGAGAACTCTGAGTCTTCAGCAACCTCCAGAGCAGAGGAATTTTGGCTTCAACAGGTCAGAGGAGAGATGTGCTGGTACTCTGGATTCATGTGACGGTTTCCCAGCTACAGACAGAAAAGGCTGAATTTGAATGACTGACTGCTAAATATCCCCAGAGAGGAGCTTTCATGGGACGTAATAAGCTACAGAGGAATGTGGGTATCCAGTTTGTAATGTGTAATAGGAATGACTGTGAGGGTGTGCCTGGGCAGGGATGCAACTTGGGTTTGCTGCCAGGAGCCCTTACTGACATTCAGATGTGATGAAAAGTGCTGCTACTTTTTTTTTTTTTTTTTTTTTTTTTTTTCCCTCTCCTTTCTTTTTATTTTTTTTTTTTTTCCCCTCTCCTTTCCTTTTAATCTTCTAGCTCTGAAGCCTCTCCAGCTTTCTCCTTTAGCTCAGACTTCTGATTTGGGCTCTCCAATCTAGAAATTGTGTGGTTTTGCCCCTGTTGCTGTCTGAGATAGGGTGTTCCTCAGACTGTTTTCCCTTTTCTAACTGAAGTGCAGAGTGCTGCTGAACAGAGAGTCCCTTGACTGCAGAGGGTGGAGGGAGAAATCAGAAGGGAAACCTTCCTTAAGAGCTAAACTACTTTGTGGTTTTAAAACAAAGTAAAACTTGTATCATTCATCTTTGTATTACAAACCTGCATATATCTTGGGGAGTGGAAATGTTTTTACAATGTTTTTGGGACAGATACAAGCTTCTTCCAGCCCTTGCTCCAAGATGAAGGATTTTGGTGCATCAAGTATACCTCTGAATAAATTTTATTTATTCAAAAAAAGTAAAAAGGCCATCAGGCAAAAGTATGGTTTTTTGTTTTTTGTTTGTTTTTCAACCTTGATAAAATTAACAACAGGAACTTCAGCAACCCCTTCAGTGTGTTGTAGGGGCCAGGTGTCTATAGAAAAAGTCCCATCCCCTGGAACAGCTTGATCCCTGCAGTGCTGGGCTTGTTTGAGAAAAACCTTGCAGAGCCCATAGTCAGAGAAAACTCTGTTTGTCATTTAAATCAGAGATAAAAATAAAAAAATGGAATGGTCAAACATTATTTGAAGAGCTGCACATCCTTGCAGAACTGGAAGGATTTATACCACGACAGCACCATAGAATTTTTTTCTTACAGCCTTATTCATGCTTTGTTCAGGATATGGAAAACATCCTTAAGCCCCTCTGAACTCAGAGGTCCTCTGACAGGCTGTTTTGTATAAATTGACTCACTTCTCATTAACTATTTTTGTACAGAAATGTCTAGGGTTTTGCAAATGTACATGGCAGCAAATGTTCCTTAGTGCAAATGGTCTCATCAAAACATGAACAGGGATGGAAGGGAAGTGGATTTTCCTAATGGTGCCATGGGCATCTGGGAAAGATAAAGCCTGGTTTTTGGGTCAGTGCTGGGTCAGAAAGTAACGCAGCTTTGGCACAGCAGGCTCTGTTTCCTGCTGATTTCCTTCTGTGCTGTGGGGACACTTAGGTAGGTAGAGGGACAGAAAACAACCCCATAACTTCATGGTTAGAGGACTTACTTGTGACAGTAAATTCTGAGCCAAAACTGGAGTGGAAGGGGCAGGGTGTCCTGCTGCTTGTGGCCTCCCCTGCAAAGGCACGAGATCACTCCTTACTGGATGGTGCTTCTGGTCCCTTGTCTATTCAGTATATGAAGGGTATTTATCCCCTCATGTGTTCATGTTTTCTTTTCCTTGAGGGAATGGGGTGAATCATACGACCCAAAATGGAAACAATTTTTGTCAAGGAAAAGCCTTTTAGTTTCATCTAAAATGTTTGTTTGTGTTTTGAAATTGAACTCCACACTAGCAAATTGATTGTTGATGTAGCCCAAATTATTTCGATGTTTGTTTTCACAAACCATCCTGATAGCTTTTAGTAAGGTGTTATCTGAATTAGGCAACTTTTATTCTTTATAAAATCCTGAAATCGTCGTAGTTGCCTTGTTCTCTGTGAACTTGTAACAGCTTTTTCCCAGCAAAGCTATGAACTCAATAGACTTGAATAGTTCCAGCTCCTGGAACTGAAGGTCATCCTTCTTCTCCAGACATTTCCTGTATTTGTCAGCAAAGCTGAATCATAGTGCTACATTTCTCCCATGCATTGCCAGTCTTGTGTGACTAAGATATGAAATAAAACCCAGCACCTCCTCCCCGTGGTACGTGGGTGGAAGAATATCATCCATCATGCCTGTCTGTGCTAAGGGTTCATTAGGAAGGGTTCCCTTTGGATGAAAATTGGACTTTCTGTCCCTAGAGTTTCTTCAAATCTGACTTTTTATAAGATGATTTCCTCTGTCAGTATCCAGGAGGGTGCAGTCTCTAAGAAGGGAACGGGTGTGGAAGTTTTCTCTAAGTATTTTCTGGAGTTGGTTACAGCGAACCAGTACATCTCAAGAATACATTTTCACAAGGCAGATACTGGGTTGTCCTGCTCTGCCCGTGATGAGGAGAAGCTACAGTGGAGATGGCATTTCACTCTCAGCACCAGTCGTGTGTGTCCCCCAGTGAGGCTCACAGAAGGTCTGGGATGTCTGCACACAGCTGATGCATTTGTGACAGAACAGGGCTAGTGTGTTCTGTGATAATAAATCTCAATCCATGTGCTAGTAGGTGTTCAGAATAAAATGAGCTCTTTAAAAGGTTTTACCTCGTTTTATTATATAACCTTTGCAGTTTAGCTGATCAATTTTTGTCTCCTGATAATTGGCACATATATTAGAAGTTCTGTTTTCATGAATTTTGAGTGGTTCTGCAACAGATTAGCAGCAAAAAATATTCAGTCAATTTCTAACATAATTTAGAGTACTTGATTATGAAAGCAAACAGTATTTCAGTAAAAAGAAGTTTTTAGTGACTAGGCAGTATTTGGATATATAAGTTGATAATGTAAAACCTTATTTTTTTACTCACAAGTGATGCTCAAAGCAGAAATACCCAAGTATTGTGTATTTGAGGTAAAAATGGCTCCACCTACAGAGATTTCTTGAAAAGAGAGGCACAAATCTAATTGTTTAGGATTTTATAAGAATGTTGCCTCTTCCTCATATTTCTTATCTGATAAAATCAATTTATAATTATTTCATTGCAACTTAAGATATTTTGTCTTTGAGAGTAATAGGAAAACTTCAGTTCACACTCTCCTATTTGCACTGCTGCTTTTAGTCTCTGCACAGCAGGGAGTCATGTCATCTTTAGCTCTTACTTTCAGCTGTAACCCACAGGACAGAGGCTAAGACCAGGAAAATGAAAGATTTTTAGTAAGTAAAACAGTAATGTCCAATTAATAAGTTCCAGTGGTGTAACTGGGATCCTTCTGGCTCTAGAAGTGGGATCTGTGAGGGTGGCTGCTGCCCAGCCCTGCTGTGCTGTGGGACTGATTCCCCCAGACCATGAAGAAGAGAGTTCAAATATAATGTGTTCCCTTTGACACAGTAATTCTTTCTCCACTTCAGGATACACCTAGTAAAAAAATTGAGTGCAATGAAGTTGGCTGTGTGCCTCTAGAAGGCCTGTAGATATCTAATTGCTTGATGAGCTGGTGATTCCAAAGAATTGTGTGGAAAGTGACTAAGGTTGAGATAAAACAAAATCCATTTGCCCATTTTTGTAAATCTTAGCAAACAAAAATTTAAACTTTGCCTTTGGATTTAAGCAATTTTATGATTTTTAGAAACTAATAATCAAAAGAAATGGCAAAGCAGGTTTTTTTGGTGCTGAAAAAGTCTGTATTTCCATATAGGGAAGCTTTTGATTTTTCCACTTGTTTTTCTTGACAAAATAACCTGACCAGTTTACCAGAAGTGAAGGAAGTTACAAAATTTTAGCTCAGATAAATCTGCAGTTTTTACTCACAGAGAAGTGTTTGCCCAAGCTGTTCACATTGCTCTAAGACCAGCCTGTGACAGGAGCAGTGTCTTTTCTGTCTCGAGGGGCAGAGATTGAACAATTCCTACTGTGCTGTCCATCAGCTGGTGACAGCAAACCCATCTCTTCCTGCAACTGGTGAGTGGCATCTAGGTTGTAGGGTGGCTTCAGTTGGAGCAAGGATGGGGTTTGAAAAGTCTTGCAAGGCTTCCTTTCAGAAGGTAGAGGCTATAAAAAACATCCCCATAGCAGGGGATTCTTCTTCAAAATAAGCTGGATTTTTTATGGTGATATTTGAGTTCTGTCATTGTAGGTGAGTGCACATGGATCTGCTGTTTCCTGGGAGCTTAGAATCCTAACTTTGTATGAGAGAGATTCAAAGTCTTCTCTGACTTGAATAATTCTAGCATGAAAGTAACACAGCTGTGTTTGAAAATAGGCTGGATGAAGAGAGATGCTTCTCCTTTTTTTTCCTTCTTCCTCAGTGTGTCTCCCAAGGCAGAACAGGGAAGGGCTGGTTTGCAGCAGGCAGCTGAGAATGACTGGGGCAGAAAAAGGGCCTTGGCTGGTACAAACCTTATAGCAGTTCTGGTAACCCTGCCAGACCCTATAATCTCAGGTCTTTGTGGTCTGAGGTATTGTGGCATAGGGCTCCCCTTGCACCACAACAAGTATTTTTAATGCATGACAGGATTAGAGGGGGGATCTCTGTACTATAAAAGGAAATAGGTTTGGGGGTTTTTTAGAACTACCAAGCCTATCAGTAAGATTTCAAGAATAATAACAGTGGTCTGTAAATATTTCCTTGCTTAAAAAAATTACTGCTTCAACAATATTAAACTGTCTGCATAACCTTAAAATTAGCTATAACACCTTTCAGTTATCACTTCTAAGTGATTTTAAAGTTCAAACTGACTATAATAATACTTGCTAACTATATGAAAGTATTTAAAATTAAATTAAAAATTGCTGTGTCTGGAAAAAAACATAACGTTTTTCCAAGTTTTCTTTGATTTTGTGCAGTTAAAACAGCCAGTATGTGGCTTTAATGCTGACTTTTTTTTTTTAAATGCTAAGTCTGTCTGTAAATTTTGGACTAAATGTAAATCAGAAATACAGTAATATAGTTGTCGCATAAAAGATTTTATAGTCAATAAACAGGAGCACAACTGTGAAATGAAGAAACTATTTTAGAATATTTTTTTCCTTTGAGAGGAGTAGAGGCTGATCTAGATTGAAGAAGCAAGTGCTTCCTCAATCCCTTGAGTAACCACTTCAGGAATAGCTGTGTTGCTCACTTTTCGAAGTGACCTCACATATGTAGAGTGAAATCTGTGGAGCTGCATTGACTCTGCTGTATCTCTCTTGGGACAGTAATTTTTGTTTAGTTTTTATAGGCTGTTGCATTTTCAAATTATAGCAGCATGCACTGAAAGAGCACTCAGTGTGCTTCATCTGCTCAGTGTCACCCTTAGCTGGGATCCAGAAGTGCTGGCACTGTGACCAGTGTGGCCCAGTTAAACAGAACTTTTTTCACTGCCTGGGGTGGAGATAGATGCACATTTCCCATCAGTGCCAGCTGTCAGGCTGGGCTGGGAATGAGTGTGTCAATTCCTGAGTTTTTCTAACACTTGCTCCTTCTCTCATGTACTTGAGTGTATGGCAAAGCCGGTTAGGACACTCTACAGGCTGTAACATGATCGCACTGTGCAGACTTTCAGCTCAGAGCAGGACAAGCCCCATTGCTTTTAAGGGCTCTCATCCTGTAGCATGCCAGGACAGTGGCTCTGTGGGGAAAATGACTCTGTGTTTGGCAATGCACAGGACATAAAGCAGGAGAGAGATGCATTTCAAAGAGACTTTCTGCCTAATGTTTATTTGAAACCCACAGACTCACTTAATCAAAGAAGGAAAAGTAAATTGAATAGGTTCAGTGTACCTGGAGCAAGTAATTAACTATTGGTTTTCTGACAAGATCAAACTTGATGACCAAAACCTTTGAATAGGAGCAGAAAAGAGAAACTGACTTGATTAATTAAACCTCAGGAGTGCCTTCCTCATCACTGTTACTGTCAGGAAGATGCAAGTCAAAATGGGCTGGAAGAAGCAGTGGGGGTACAGTACTGCTCCTCAGAGGGCAGGGACTTTATTTCAGGAGAGGTTGGGAATGCAGTGACAGCATTCCTTTAGAGGAGCTTTAAACTCGCTAAGGCATCAGCTTGTGAAACAGACCCAAAAACCACATTTTCCCATGACTGTTCTTTTGATTATCCATCATGTTCCATATCAAATAATGCTAATAAATTATGCTGCATTGCAAAGTGGTTCAGCCACCTCGAGGTCTCAGTGCTGCAGGAGCTGGGAGGTGGTGAGGTGTAGGCAGATCAGGGGCTGCAGCCAGTGGCTGCTCTGACCCGCTGGGCAGAGGCTGTTTTGGGAGATATTACTGGTGCTGCTTCTGCTCCCTGCTCCCCTTTCCTATGCACAACTCTCAGGACAATTTTTTCTGAAAATGTTATTTCCTCCCTTATGAAAAGGAAAAAGCTTTCAAGTACAGCTATTTTTTAAGATAATTTTTATATTTCTCATCCACTCCTCCTTTGTTCTATGAATTATGAACTTTTAAGTTTAAAAGCAGTAAATTTAAAAAAATGTAGTGTATACTCCTGATACTTGCTTAATTAGACTTCTAAAAATACAGTAACAAACTTGTAATATGTTTTTTGAATAAAGTCACAATTCTCTAAAGTTAATATCCTTTTCTGCGGTTATGTCCTATAATTTAAAATTTTATTTCATTTTTTTTCCTTTGCATACTGTTTCCAAATGTGCTCTGGTCTAAGTAACACTTGTACGGAAGTTCAAGTCAATAATTCAGTCCGGAATGACAGGAATCAGCCTGGATCTGTCTATCTCCCTCCTCTGTAGCCATAACAGCACCCTGGTGGCTGCTTTCTCCACTTGCATGTTTCTCAGCATCTGCCCTGTGTGGCTCTCCAGTGGCTGCACCATCGCTTTTTTTGTTTCCTGTGAAGTCTGGTCCTTAACGTGCATCAGTGAAGCTGAGACAGTTTTATTCCCTGCTAGAAAAATGTTCACCCTGGCAACTGTTAGGGAAACTGAAATTAGTGAACATATTTGATATTCCCATTCAACTGCTGTTTCTTGGGATCTTCCCTTTCTGTTTCATGAGGGCCAAATCCTGCAGCTGGGGCTGCTGTGGTGTGTATACCAAGACACTTTTGTGTGTCTTTTTGTGTATGGTTGTAGGTGCTGCCTACAAATTTATTTTTTTATTTTAAAAATGACAGAAGAGAGAGCATAACAATTCTTGTAACCTTTCTTAGCTACTTAATGTGTCTGATTTCTGCAGATAAGCTGTATTGCTGAAAGCAAAACTTACCACTTTGTTGTGACAAACTAAAAGTGCTATGTCTTCTCATTGCTAGGGCCTACTTTATAGACACTGTACCTTGAGTTTCTCTAAAATTGAAGTGCACGGACAGTAAGGTCTTTTGTGTCCAGTGTGGCTGAAATGCATCGAAAAACTTATATTTCCTTTCTTTTCTGCACCATTACCAGTGGAATGAAAGGTTGTTGCTTATAGCTTAAGTTTAATACTCAGTTCCTTTTTGGCAAATTGGTGATGAGATGAGGAAGGATCACCCCTTCCTTTGAGCTCTTGCTGAAGCAAAGGATCAGTTGTAGACACCTCTCCTCCAGATTTGGAGCTGCTGCAGAGTGATGGAGCAGTGATGTAGGGCTAAATGTGAAATCAAAATAAGTATTTAATAATTTGTACATAATCTGATATCAAACATGTGAGCAGTGGTGAAACCACCAAAACTTTTGTGTGTTGTCTTCTGTATGTTCTTCTACCAGATTGTAGAAACCCTAGAGGATGTTAAAGGTTGTGAGCCCACATCACCATATCATCTCTTCTACCCATAAAAGCTGTAAATTATTACAATATCGGGATTTATAACAAACAGGGGTCAAACTAATCAGGAATCATGCAGGAAGCCAGGCTGAAAACCATCCCTGCCACCTCCTGCCCCCAGAGCGGCTGCTCCTGGCCCTCCACGCTTGTTTATTCTACAGTCCATCTATCTCATGCATGGTCCACTGCCTCTTCCACCCAGGGGTGAAAAGACATTTTTGGAGAAGTCCCGTTTTTGTCTTCAGGTGCACAGGGCCTGCAGCACTCTTCAGGAGTCTGTCCTGCCCAGTGGCTGGAATGCTCCATGCAGCATTCCATGGGTTTTCTTGTGCCAAGCATGTTATTTCTCAAGTAATAACCCAAACCCACAATTTAATCTTGCCTTACTCATGACTTCCCCCTTCTTTCTCTGGCAGGACAATGCAAGAGACGTGTGTTGTTTCGGACATGGATATCTCAGCTGTGCTATGTAAACATAACTACATTTAGAAAGTTCATGTTGCTATAAAATCTGAATACATTCTCATTTTTCTAATGTTTGAGCTGAAAATGTGATATTAAATTATCTTATTTATCTTTGTACTTAAAGTG
Organism: Phainopepla nitens; assembly: GCA_013400175.1. Classification (NCBI taxonomy): domain Eukaryota; kingdom Metazoa; phylum Chordata; class Aves; order Passeriformes; family Bombycillidae; genus Phainopepla; species Phainopepla nitens. Next base: position 75,958 of record VXBQ01004506.1, read on the forward strand.
TGTGTAAAAATTAAAAGCCACTGCTCTTTAGAAGCAAATATCAGTCCACTTTATCTTCCTGATGTACTGTAAACTGCACACACAGAGGAGGTTAGTAGCTGAATGGGCGATGATTATGAAGATGAATGAGTGGCCAGGAGACAGAGTCAGTTTAATGAGCTGAGCAGTAAGGAGGCTGTAATTTTTATAGATTAGCACTGAACTTGTCACTTACTGGCTGGTACAACAACTTAGTTTCAGAATTACAGTATGTCAGAAATGAGCTCAACAAGCTCAAAAACAGTGGCAATCTGATTATCCCCATGTAATCCAAATTACAAGTTCTCCTGGATCTGTATTACCTCTTCCTAATGTTTTATCTGTCACAGGTAGGAAGCAGAGGCCAGAAAAGTACACAATTGTTTTTGTGTCAGATGATTATTTTAAAATTCCTTTTCCTTCACCTTGCTGTAGTGGCAGAGCCTCTCAGCCACAACCCTGAGGGAAGCAGCAATATGGGAAACAAAATGGTGAATGCCCAGGACCACCACTTTCCTGGAGATGTTGATGATACAGTGCGTTCTTTTGTCACCATCATTTTGTGTTCTCCTGCTAGTCTTTAGTGACCTTCTAACACTTTGTGGGTTTGTCACCTCACCAGGTTGTTGGTTTTTTTTTTTTTGGATGTTTGTAGTACAACAGTGCTGTTCTGTGCACTAGTTTGGAGGCAGAAGTTTGTTATGCCACATTATGTCATCAACAACTGCTTGTTTTAGTGTCCCCAGGAAACCCCTGCCTCCTGGTGTCTTTGGGTGCCTAGTGCCCAGGGACTGCTCCAGGCTGGTTCTTGCCATAGTTCTGCTTTGTACAGATGAGCCAAGGACCTGGTTCCTGATAGGAAAGTCAGGACAAACACCTAGGCTGATTTGTTTTTTACAAACAAAAAGCTGTGAGCCCTCATTCTGGCACCCTTCCCAGAAGTGTTATTTTACAGGCATGATGCTTTTGAAAATGGCATTGCTTCTGGAGTAGCATACAAGTGATAATTATTGTTCCATGAGCAGAAGACAGTGTTGATTTCTCCCCTTCATAATTCACTCAGGCCACAGGCTGATTTGTTGGAAGAAGCATTTTGGTTTTAGACAGCTCTGGGATAAGAAGGGAGAAGGCCACATTTGGGTTTGTTAAGGTAACAAGAATCTGTAATTTTGGAGATTACTCTTGTGGTCAGCTGTACACAAGCTGTTTTGGGACTCTATTTTTGGTGACCTGAATCCACTTTGAGTCAAGTCCAGGTCAAGAAATGGTGGTCTGGTTCTCTGTTCTGGCAGTGTTTCCCTGTGCTTTATAAAAGCCTGTAAATTGCTAATGTGGTGGTTTTCATGTACCATTGCTAGATTTTGCTACTTGTGTCTGCTCATGAGCCCTTCTCTTGGATAGTTTACCTTTCCAGTGAACACAGAATTCTGTTCCAAAAGCTAAGCTTTCTCTTGATATTTACACTGCATGTGTGCAGCAAAGGCAGCAAAACCTGGTTAACCTGATCATTTGCTTTTCTTTCCTCAGCCACTCACCTGCCATTTCACTCTGGGAACAATTTTTACCTTCTCTCCTTTTTCTACCCATTAAATGAGAAGAGTGATATCTTCCTTTCCCATGCCCTCTGGGAGTTTTCAACTACCACAGGATATTATGTAGGCACTATTACCACTGTGCATCTTACAGGTATATCACTACACTTGTAGCAAATGCACTAACTCAGCAAAGCTGTTTTTAAAATACAATTATCCTGCACCAGGTAAATGAGCTTCTTGATCAAACAGTTTTACTGCCAAAGCAAGATGGCTCTGGCTGCCCTCAGATGGACAAAAGTCCTGCCCCTCTTCACTCTATGCTCATCCCATCCTCTCAGTTTGTCTTCTGCTTCTGGATCATGCTCTCACAAGGGGTGGCTCCTCATGAACATGCAGAAGTGACTATATGGCTCTTGATCACTTACATCAGCAGTGCTTTTTAAAAATAATTTTCCTGTGTGCTTACTGAGTATTAGTTGATTAACAATGTTAATCTGTCAACTGAGAACCTGAACAGATGAGTCTGATATTTTTGTGTGTAATCTTGTCTTTCGTAAGTTCCTATTTTTAAAATTATTCATTAAAAAAAGAAAAAAACAGAACAAAACCAGAAAAAAACCGCCATATATTGACCTTTTAAAACCACTGTATGCCAGACCTTCTTAAGAGATTTGGCACTGACATTTTCTTCATAATGGAAGATTCATTAAGGTCAGTTATAAATTTGCTGTAATAAATACAGAAGAATTAAGAGCTCATCAGCATTACCACAGCGTAATGTTCAGTGGATTGAATTATGTACTTAGAAAGATGAATCTGTGGCAATTGGCAGGCTTCAAGAGGAAAGCTGCATGTGAGCATGGACATGTGCATGCACATGTATGAGAGGAACGGCAGAGGAAATGAGGGGAGGAAAAAGGAATTTTAAAAAGCTGAACCATTTCTTTCTAGCCCAGTAATGTTTAGAGTAGACATGATAAATAGTATGATTGTACTCTCAATGCCTTGTAGTCAATGTTTCTGGTGGTAAATGCTGTGGTGTGACTGGCTATCTGTCCTGCTCCCCTCCCCTTGCGAGTACACGCTGTCTTTTGAGCCATATTTTGTACAAACGGCAATATTGATTGTGATCGATGAACAGCCTGAGAGGGTCAGCCCTTTGCCTGCCCCCGGGAGTAATTGGGCTGCAGTTTGTTAAAGGGTAAGAGAAGATATTAAAGATGAAGAAATGCACTAAGTGGGTGTGAGCTGTGTTCCCAGCTGTTCACAACATCTATTCAGTAACACAGAGCATCAATCTAATTCTCCACACAGGGTAGGAGCATGGCAAGTCAAAAGCCTCTGATAGGCAGTCCTCACCAGCAAGATACAATGTTCAATTTAAGGAAAGATTGAAAAACATCAGTCTTCCCTTAAAACAATTTGTACAGAATAAATTTGGCACTTGCCAGCTATCCCCGCGGAGAGAAACTGATAATAGGACAGAGAAAATCATGTAACATGATTTAGGATTCCCAGGATGGGATTACTTGTAATAAAACAGAGGGAGGCAGGAGAAGGAAGAAGAACTGACTGTAAGCTTGGTGTTAATTCAGAATGCTCTCAGACCCTTGGAAATTCAGGGCTGAGGGTGCTGGGCACCCCTCAGCATCAGGACTCACTTTGAGTGCAGGTTCAGCACAGCGGCAGATACTGGCTCTGAGTGCCTCAGCTGGAGCTGTTGGGTTCCTTTATAAACCTCTCCCCTATGGCTTGTGTATCCTACAAAATAATCCTCTGATGAAAACTGGTGTCAGATGCTGAACTAGTGCCTCAGTCACTTGTGCCCTTTTGACTTTCCTTTTGGCAAAATCATTTACAGGACATGTTCAGCTGAATCTATGCTGACTTTCTATATTGGTAATAAAAAAAAATTCTCTGAAGACTAAAACTAGATTCTGCTGTAGGGTAACCCTTACATGCTAGCCATACCTTACATATGGCATCCCCCCATACAAGGGCAGACATGTTTGGGGGATTTGAGCTGTGTTATGGATATGATGGTAATGATGCTGGAAGGCATTTTATCTAACAAAGCCTGGTACCAAAGGTCTGCTGGTTAGAGTATGGAGAGGAAGGTATGGTCAGCACTGAAGGTAATGAATCCTTTTGGAAGATCTCATTGTGTGGGCCTGTAACAAGTCCCAGAGTCCCACAGGGCAGGAAGTCAAAACTTCTCTTTCACAAGTTGCATGTCATTACCAGGCCTCTCACAACCACAGAACTGAGAAGAGATGAAACTTGGTTTTCTCACCATAAAATCATTAGTGTCCACTGGATTTAAAGTCTCTGCCTCCAGATCAGCAGCTGCACTCTGTGTGGCTGAGAAGCTGAATCCTACTGTGCCTTACAGTAACAAGACTTAATCTATATTCTTTCACAGCTCTATTGTAACTAGAATATATTGCTCTTATTCTAATTGTAGTATAGTTTTAGTAGGTAAGTCTAGAGGTTTACTGAAACAGATTTTCTCACCAAAATAATCTTCTGTACACTAAATGACTCTTACACGTTGCTAAAATAATATTGAGGTCTTTTTAATACCATAAAATAAGGTTTCTTCCTTTAATTTTGTTCTTTGAATTCCAGTGTTTTAAATAAGTGATTTTTTTTTTTTTCCTGTGACATTGTCATTTTCTCTAGGCTAATGATGACTTGGGGAAACAGAGCAGAAAACGTTCTTGTGCAGATGTGTAGCTCTTAATGGTGTATTTCCATTCTCCCACACAGTGGGCAATGGTGATATTTTGATTACTATCCCTATGGAAGGCATACTAAAAAGAAAATGGGTCCTCATGGAATTTGTTCAAGTTCCTGTTGTGGTTAGAATGGAAGCTTCAGACAAAGTTTCTTATAAAAGACCTACTGTTGAGGTGCAACCTTCTTGCTTTCTAAACTCCTCAGAATACTGCTGGATCCAATATTAGCCCCAGGCTTTGTCAACAGTTTGTCTAGAAGATTATATAGGTGTAAGTGAACCTTTATACAACCTTGATCTGCAAGATGAAGTATGGAAACACAACTATAAATATGAAAATGCATGATTTATTTTGTTTGTAATAAAGAATAAGCTCAGAATTATTTACTATGTAGTGTAGATGGTGCGCTATACTAGCAGTTTTACCTATTTTTTAAAGCAAGATTTAAACAATGATATTGGTGAAATAATTGTTAATTATAAATTGAAGTTACTCATCCTTATCAATGACCATGGGCAAATGTCTCTAGCATAACCTTGAGGACTGTCCCCACTTGGGAGGAATCTCCACATGCACCCTTAGAAGGGGGTGTTTTAGACATCCCTGCCCGTAAAAATGAGACAGCCCATTGTATAAACTGCCTGCCTGTCAGTTATATGGTTCCAGACTAGCTCTGTCAGCTCAGAAGCTTTAGATAAGTTATCAGTTCTAGCATTTGTTGGTTCCTTTGACAGGAATTTTGCCACATCCTCACTGGTGCCGGTGTCTGTCAGGAAACATTGGTCTTCACATCATCAGGATGTTTAAGATTGGGATTGATGGATCAGGCTGGTCTCAGCATTCTTCACCACCAAAGCTGTTTGACCCACACTCCTTCTCCATCTGCTGCTGCTAACTTTTGGAGATAGTGTCAAGTCTGAGCTGTTTTAGTCCTACTTAGGCAGTGCACCCTGAAGAGTGCCTGTATGTACATAGCACGTGTAATGTTGAATCTAACACAGTACAAAATGTTCTTAACCCAGAAGAGCACCCCTGTCTGAACTTTCCCCAGCTCCTGGCAGACACACTGCTGATGCACCCCGTCACACAGAGTCAGTAGCTTGATTAATCTGCGGAGGAAGTTGGTTGTGTTAAGTCCTTAAGGAAGGAGCCCTGTTTGTTCAACTCTTACACGCTGACCTTTGTAATCAACTTCATCAACAGGTCACTTGTAACTCTGAGTACACAAAATGCAGATCTTATTTAAGTTCAGGATCTGTAAGCTACTTGTAAAGTTTATTGGGACTAAATCTTAAGCCACCTAAAGCCAAACTGATCTTTATGCTATTTGACCTCTTTGTTATTTGTAGAAATGCTAGAGGCTGGCCAGGTGATGTCCACAGAACTGAGGAGCTTCTGTGTTCCTGAGCTGAAGTGGCTGATGGAAATGAGGAGGAGCCAGCTCCATCCTAGCTGTGTTGTGCACCCAGTAGAGCCCCTGTAGCTCTCCTTTCCATACAACTCCCCCTGTTTAGGATTTGGAGCTGTTGCACCTCTCCCCCTACGCTGTGAGAACTTCCAGAAGTCTCGTGTTCAGGATCCTTTTTTTCCTGGCTGAACAAAATATGGAAGGGACATCACTTGTGAAGGCCTTTGCTTTTGGGTCCTATTTCATCAAAAAATAGGAGGAGAGGATCCATTCTCTACATTAATGCTGCTATTTAAAACTTCCTGGAACACAAGAAATCTGCAGTCTTGAAGCTGAGATGAGGGAAAAGAGCATATGTGCTGTGATCATTTGTATTTATAGACAGACATCACTGGTACTGGAGCATTAAGTTCTCCTTCAAGGCATACTCAACCTCAAGGTGAGAACAAGAGGTCCTGTTAGAATTAATGCAACTCAGTCTCAAACCCAGCCATGAGTATAGAATCAGAGCCTGAAATAAGAATTTGGATCTAAGTTTGACATGTAAATTTATTTTTCACTAGCTTTAAAATCTGCCTAATGAACTGATATAGTGACTTTCAATATGGGATCCTTGGACAACATTTCTAGAGCCTGTGAAAAAAAATAAAGACCATATATCCTGCACAGTATATACATCTTATTTATATGCTGTACATGAATCTGCAAGTGTGACAGCTTCAGTCTATGTTTAGAAGTCTTACTGATCAATAAAGCCTGAAAGCAACGAAAATTAGTTCACCTAACAATAAAAAAATACTAGTTTACAAGGAACAATTATAAACTTAAAGATCTCCTTTAGGTATATCATCCCTGTTCCATAAGTAAGGCAGAGTTGTAATGCTTTCAGGAGAGATTTAGAAGAATATATAATGGTCAAGTACCGTTTACTCTTTGTCCATATGTTTTCCAGTGCACTGAAATACATACTTACAATTTTACCATGCTTTTTGCTTCCTTTTGCCTGAGATGAGCTAGCAAAGCAGACTCCGTTTACATGCATTAGTCACACAGTAAGGTAATCAGATAGTTAGAAGTGTCATTATAAACTTGCCTCAGTAGAGTAACTTCACTTTTTTCCCAGCAATGCCCCTGTTGGAATAAAACCCGTAGTTAGGAGAAGAAGGGTGATTAACAAGGGTGGTTGTTTTTTTCATTTTATATAATTATTGCCTGGTTCAGATTACTAAAATTATTATGATAGTAGTAATATAATTAAAGAAAAATAATTAGTCTGAAGTAAACAAACCCAGCCCATTCTCTACTGCCTCTTTTCCTCTTAGATAACCAGCTAGGATCTAGTCCTGGGAGTGAGTGAAGTGGCACTTTGGAGAGAGGTTGCTGCTCTGGGCAAAAGCAGATAAAAAAAGCAAGGTAATCTCACTTTTCCCTTTCTGAGTTTTCCCTGCCTTTGCCTTCAGGCACAAAGTTCTCCTTCCCCCAGCCTGTGCTGTCCTGGTGCTGCTGGAGCCTCCCTTCCTGCCCTCGTGGGTGCCCTGGCTGGTGTCCCCAGCAGTGTGGCTGGTGGGATAGAGGTGCCACTAGTGTAGGGGCTCAGCCAGTGACTGCGGGAGGCACCGAGAGCAGGACAAGGTGCTGCTGCCCAGGGACAGGCTGAAGTTTGAGGTCTATGCAAAGACCCTGCCTGTTTTTAATGAATGAGGCCAGGCTTTACATTTGTGCTCAGCCAGTAATTAGCAAAAGAGTGGGTTATGAAATGTTCCCTGGAAAAATTGCCAAGGCCTAGTCTGATGTCTGGAAAGGTTTTAAAGACAAGATTAATGAGCTAAGTGTGCTATAAGATCACAGAGAAGCTAAAAACTTAGGGCAGGTACTGGTTAATTACTCTCAGTGGAATATGGTGTGGATGACAATGATAATGGCAGTCTGAATGGGCTGACAAATCTTGCTACTAGGCAGAGAAAATTATGATAAATGTCTGCATAAAGACTGGAGTTTAAACTCTTGCAGACTTCTCATCTGAAGTGCATTCTCAAAAGGTCCAAGAATTCAGAGGCTTCTTGCTCAGTTACTCTATCCTGAACTTATTCTGTGTTTTTAATTTCATATTTTAACATATTTTGTCTCTGTGGCTTCTTTTGATGATGGAATGACTGTGAAGTACAGTAGTTCCAGAAGTGAAGAGTATTTAAGCACAAAAGGTGTGAAATCTCTCGTTTTATTTGTTGCAAGTATGAGTTCATGTGAATAAGTTTTGTGACATTTCTGTACTTTGATTTGAGGTGTGGAGGTTTCGATTTCAGTAATGAGGGCTCGTTGAGATGAATTTGTGCAGGGAAGTGCGTGCTGCAGCATGAGCAGGGAACAACCACACATGCCAGGGAGCTCAGCAGCACAGCCACCACTGGGGCTGCTTTGCAAGCCCCCAAAAGGCAGCCAAACCCTCACTACTGGGTGCCCCAGGTCAGGATGTTACAGCATCCTCCTCCATTCAGTGAACATTTTAGTCAACATACACTTTCCTGGAAAATATTGATTACTGTGTATTACAGAATTTTTTTATTAAGCTTATCTAGGTCCTGTAGATACTGTGGGTGTGATAAAAGACCTGAGCTTTGAAACTGGATACAACTGCACCAAGGAAAAGATGGATGTGTCCTAAGAGGATTGTGACTTAAAGGGATGAAGTTATCCTTGTTATATCCTATTCTTTACATGACTAGAGCTGCAAAGCAGAGGATAATGTTTTTTAAAGTGTTGAAGTGACTTGAGACTCCACATTTGATTCTCACAAGTGACTTTAGCTACTTTTGTCCCTATATGCTTCAGCCTTCCAACTATGATGAAGTTTAAAAGGAGTAAGCAGTGGGAATAAAGCTCTGATAAAAGCTAGCGCCTCAGCTAAAGCTGTTCTTATCCTTTTAAAGTCTTGGCAGTACTAATGGCCACCTAAATGTGCTAGATGTGGTAAACCGGACCTGATTTCACTCATCAGGGCAGCGACAATCATCCCTTTATACTTTGTGTTATGGAGTCAACCAGGTGCTCCTCTCTTCTGTCTGTGCTGCAGGACAGGTGCAGACTTGGATTTCACTGCCTTGAAGCTCTTATTATTCAGATTAAACCCATAATCTGGAATGTTTATAAAAGCATTACAGCCACTCTTTTAAATGTAATGGGAGAAAGAGAATTGGAAAAGCCAGGAGGGTGAGAGGGTTGCTGTTCCTTAGGGCCTGGTACAGAGAGCTCAGCTGCAGTGCTGGTGGCTGCTCCTTTCCCCCCACAATTTCCCGAATGAGAAAAGCAGGGTGCGCCCTGCCCTAGAGACAGCAGTTTTTCTGAGCATTCCTAAGGCCACCCCAGAGGACCCTATTCAGCAGCCACTGCCTGCCACAGCAGGGCTGCAGCCACTGTTTGTGTGAAATGGGTTGGCAAACAGGGCCATTTGTATAATAAATCTGATTAATTTCAAATGCTATTATCTTAGTCCCCTCCTTCTAATCTCCTTCAGATCCTTCTGGAGAAAGGTCTAGCACATTTGCTATTACCTCATGCTGTTGTTTTCTAAAGCTCCTGCTTTCCCTGTGAAGATCCCTGCTTTATCACAGTGACCATTCAGCTTCCCTTACCCTCTGGTCCTCTACATAATGTAATTTAAACTACACTGGCATTCCCGAAAGAGTGAAGCTTGAGCTTTTACTGAGATTTTAATTCAAAGTAAACACAGAGCTAAGCCATCAGCTGATGTTGTTAAGTATGGTATAAAATGCAAAAATATCATCTCTTTGCCTCTCCTTCCATTTAGAAGCACCAAACCGATTTTATTTCAGCAATAAATGCCATTTTAAGAATTATTAGGATTTAATATGTTATGTTTGGCAAAGAGGATTAATTATTCTTCCTGCTTAGTTTCTATTCAGACAATCAACTGACATTAAGCTAGTTTGCTCTTCAGTGTTTCATTTAGAAAGAAAAAGAGGGATTTCTGTTTTTCACATACAATGCCTATATGATTCACGTTAATACAATTCGAAGCAATGTGAAACTAAGGCATTTCAGGAGGGATTTTTGTTCCATTAAAACCTGATTTCTGTTTCCTTAATACCTTGCTCTCACCAACTTTTTGGTATCTCTCAGTACAATTATTTAACAAAAAGGGTTTTTTACAAGTAGTTCTAGAGGTGTGGTCACTTTATTAAAGAGTATAGGAGGGGTGCTTTCAGGATGTTTGCTGACACTGCAGGTCTAGCTGGCAACGAGGCCAAAGGCAAAGGGAATTCCAGCTCTCTTTCTGTTTGTGAGTGTGGTCCAGGCAGGGGCATTAGAAGGACAACACATGGAAATGTATCTTTATTTTGATGTTATGGTGTTGGGAGGGCTTGGGGGGAAGTGAGAGAAAAATAGAGAGGTTGTAAGTTCTTCCTGCAGGGACAGGAGAACCTGATTTCATGCAAATTAAAGTCAAGGAGAGCTTGAAACCTTTACAGACTGTATTTTTTGAAGTGTTTGCTGAGAACGTTCCACGCAGAAGGGCATCCAGTAATCTGCTTAGTTAGCTCCAAGGACCTGTTAAATCTGCAAAATGGGCTCTCGTGGTTTCTTTGCCTTCCTGTTCATTGGTAGTCTCAAGGGCAGCAGTGCACTCCATTCTAGTGTCCTAGATGAAACACGTAAAACCATATCAAAACAGAAACCCCTAAAACCATATCAAAAGAGGGAAAAAACTGTTTTGTTTTGTGTCAAGAAATCATGCAAAGGAAACAAAAAGACTGAAAGCTGTAGTAAAATCTGTAGCACTTATACCTCTTCCTCTCTTTGGGATCATTGCAGAAACCTTTGTGCAACACCAGACCCCTGGTGTGGGCAGCCAGAGGTGCAGAGAGAAAGCCTGATCTTCCCGTGCTCACAGGACTGCTCTTCTCTGGTCTCACTTCCTGAAGCCAAGGGCTGCTGCACCGTCCCTGCCAAGGCTCACCATGCCAGGAGCTCCCTTCCCAGGACGGGCACCTCGAGGAGAAGCAGTTCTGGGGCTGCCTGTCCTGCAGAGAAACATGCCCGGGGCTCTTCCTGCAGGGACTGTGCTCTGGGGTGTGTTCTTCTTGTCTAAACAATTGTCATTCAGGGTTAAAGAATGCTTTGCTCTCTCAGTATAGGAAAACAGGACAGATAGAGGTTATTTTGGCTCATCCAGCTCATTTGTGCTTGTGAAATTTAGTCCCTCTAACAGGTTCTGGTAGTTTAATCTGTTCCTTATCCCACTGATCTTCCAAATAGAAAAATGCTAACAATATATCTTACTTGAGCGTTTCAAGTCATCCTTGTGAAACACTTTCATTTGCAGTGTAATGAGAACTATCAGGTATTATTGTTAAGGGCTGCTTCAGTCCTAGCTGGATACCAATTCACCTCTTGAGCTTGAAGAATAGTGTATTTCACTCCATATCATTTGTTCATATACGAAGAACAGACTTTGAAATAGTCTTTTTTTCGTCTCCTTTTTTGTTTAGTTGGAGGGATTGACACTAGAAAAGCTCATTTCATTAAATAAGTAGTTCTTGAAGTGATGGGTAACAAAGGGATATGCTTGAAAGTGAACAGCAACACAATTCTGTAGTTATCCAGCCTGTGACATTAGGTCTATTCACAAAGTGCTGGAAAGGCTGGAGTCAAACTCCCATGCAATCTCTTGGAGGCAGGCTGTGCTCACTCCAGCGTACCTGCCAAATATATGTGAGGTATTCAGCAAAGAAAATATATATCACTTCATCTTTTCTTCTCAGTTTCTGTCCCTTTAATTCAGTGAAATTATTTTTATCATGTACACTGGTCAGACTGAATTGATGGCTCTATGATGGAGGGCAGCAATGTTTCCTCTCTTCTGTGTTTTAGGAAACTGTCAGAAATCCAGAAAGATGGTTTCTTCCCGAGGAGGCTTTCTGGAGTCAGCCAGGATAGCTCATAAGGTAGCTGATTTTGGCCTTAACATTAATTATGATACTAATTTGAGTGAGCAAGTTGTCAAGCTCTCCTAATTGCAATTACCTCATCCTTTGGTTTTGGTTGGTTGTTTTGTTTTGTCCAATGTTTGAACAATAATTCACATCTCTTGCATCTTATATGCTTAACTCCTAGCTTTGCAGGCAAATGTCTTTGCTCACCAAAGAACAACTGTAGCATCACAAGTCAACACTGCTGCCCTGTAATCCTCCTCTAGCTGGCCTCCACTGCCACAAAAAACAAGTGATGAGAGCCAGGCTGGCAAAATTGTCATGGTGAAAAGGGGACAAAAATTAAGGCTGCCCTTCCCTGGCAGAATACCAGCTGGAATGCAGCACTACAAACACCATCTGCTTTCTCCTGCAGATAAGCCCTTACTGGGTGCAGTGGGCCTGCCTGGTGGAGGAGGAGGGGAATTCTGCCCCTGTGGATTTGGACTCAGCCTTTGCTCATCAGCGCAAATTATTATTAACTGTACAGTATGTAACTGAGTCTAGAACTCAAGCCTGGTTAGCACCTTCTCTATTTGTGACCATTCAATGACATCATAGAACCAGTAAGGTTAGAAAATACCTCTAAGGTCACCAAGTCCAGCTGTTAACCAAACACCGCTCTGTATCACAAAATCCGTTGTTTTTTTTTTTTTTTTGCAAGCTTTTAAATAGTATTTTTAAACCAGTAGTCTCAGCTATTTACTAAACATTTGGAAAAAACTTGAGCAAGTAAACCGTAATCAAACAGAAAACCCAAACCAGCAGAACACCAAACATTCCCCTCTCAAAAAAATCCCAAAAGAAAACAAACAGAAGCCCTTCCCCTTCCCCCCATAAAACCCAAATAGAAATACCACCACCTCCTAAACAAAAAACTCCCTCCAAAGTTTTATAGGAAGGGTTTTAGAAATATAAGAAACTGTCCCAGGACTATGGTTAGTGTATAACAAACCAGCTTCAATGTCTCAGCTCCTCAAACTTCTGGAAATTTCATTAGAGTAATATCTTCTAAATCTTAGAATTATGTCTGCAAGTGACCACTGGCTCTTGAAAGCTTTCTGTATTCATGTTCATAGGAACAAATACATTCAGAGGTTAAAGCAAATTTGCCTGTCACTTTAGGAAGCATGTTTGTGAGCACTGCCCCAGTCTCCACTTTTGCTGAGTAAAGCTGAGCAGCTCACTGTAATATGCTTGTTAAGACCAAAATTGTCAGTTACTAGTGCACTACTTCTTGAAATTCATTTAAGCAGTTGATGAAATGGAACCTGTGACATTTCAGTTAAGTATGTGAAACTGCTCAAGCAGTTGCTGCTTTGTCTTTGATGCTCGCATTTAAGGCTTCACTGTCCTGGGTCCCTGCCATGCTCAGGCTCTGTCCTGGAAAAACACTAAATGTCCCTCTTTGTTTTGTGGCTAGAGAAATTCTTTTTTGCCTATCCATGAAATTTGGTATTTTGGTTAAGAAATCATACATTTTGTCTTATTATCCACTCAAGCTTCCTCTCCTATTTTTTCCAATTATGTAATGAAGAAATATAATTTTTCTAGGTATTTTAGTCAGTGACTGGGGATTCTCAAGCCTTTCTGATTTCTAAAAATTATATAAAGTGCTGCCACTTGTGTAGGGAATGAATACATATCTCTCCTGCCTTGTATTCTTCCCAGCCTGAGAACAGGTTCTGGTCTTTTGTCCCTTCTAATCTCGGGCTATCAGGAAAGCTTCTACTACTTCAAGGCTGATATGATTTGAAGTATCTTGGTTTAATCCCATTTCCCTAAAGACTTGAGGGATTTTTCTTCCTGAATCTGAAAAATTATCATTCTTTGAAAAGAATTTGTCCTTAAAGCCCAGCTAAAAATTCTGCCATGTTTCTCCTCTTTAAATTTAATGGATAAAAAGTCTCATTTGGCAAAAAAAATACTAAGCCCCAAATTGCTGTTTCATTAAGTTCTAATTCAATTATTGTGATTGCCATTAAAATTTGAAGAAGGACAGAAGATTTATCAATAATTATAAGAAAATCTCTATATCCAGACTATAATATTCTGAGTGATAGAAGCAGAGATTAAAGATGTGTGAGTAAAAAAGCTATTAACATCAACAAAAACCCAAAGGTCAAATAGGTCATGAGTAATAGATAACCATAGATTATCATAAAACTAATTATTATTGGTTATTGCTCCAGATTAATCTTGGATAACTATTACTCTCTCTTTTTTTACTACTACTGAATACTATATGTTATTAGCTAAAAGTTAATTGTCATCTCTATGGAAGTAATTTTCCATATACCTACATTCATATTAAATTACCTAGCTCTTCTTCCTTGAATTCAATCTCTTTTGTAAATCAAGTTCAACATATTCCTTAAAGTGCTTTACACCCGCTTTCTGTTATTATTTTTCTTGGCATATGGAAGTCCTTTTAAAATTTCATGTGTGCATTTAAATCAGACTCAGTCATTCTTCAGGGTTGTATAATTTAACAACTTTTTTTTTACCAGTGTTCTTAAATGTATTTTGACGTCTTATTCTTTGGTATAATTCTATACAACATTTAAAAACCACTGCATGTTGTAAACTCTCCTATTAAGGTTTCTTTACGTGTTACATCTCTCCCTTTATTTGAGCTCACATGTCCCAGGTTGATGTAGTTTTTCCACTCTGAGGAAATACATGCCCATTTTACAAGCAGGACTTAGACAGTTTTCAAAGTTACTGAGAGTAATATGTTGGGGGGCAAAACAAAAAAAATCCAGCTGTTGTGGAATCTTTGTTGAATTGTTTAAAAAGTTTATTTTTACTACTGTGTTTTCTTGGCCTCTAATGATGGAGATTAGGAGAGAGCACGGAATGTTCCCTCATAAAAATAGAGGATTAAGGCTTTTAAAAAATATTATTTCCTGTTTTAAAATTACCAAAAATGCAGAAATCAAGTTAAGACAAAACTGTCAATAGGAAGAAAGATGTATTTTGGCAGTACTGAATTTTCAAGGAAAAAGTTTTCTCCACCTCTGTGTTGCACAGAGAGTGTAACAGAATTTTGATATTCCCCAGCAAAAAATAGAATTATTACTTCTGTATCTAGTTTAGAAGGATTTTTGTTTGATTTTCTTTTAATGTGCCTGATAAGGATCAACATATATATTTGCTTACATACTAAAACATTTTTTTAAAAAGAATAAGATTGCTCATACCTTCTGCTATTTACCACTTTTTAAATGATTTTTCATAATGTATGGTAACTGTATCAGTACATCATTCTTAGGTCTTTTAATTTCTACTTTATATTCTTTTAATGTTCTCAGGTGGTTTCCTTTGATCACTGTATACATCTCAGTTATTTTGTGAGTGCATTTTGTGTATCAAGCACAAATGATGGTCCTTACCATCAGCACAGTCCTCATTGTGTAAATGATTCCATCTAAAAGGAGCCTTCATGAAAGCAGTACGCACCTGACTGCATGTCACTTGCCTGATATTTAAATCCTGCCAGAATATGGTGCTTCCACTTCTCATGGTAGATGGCATTTTTTTTAGATATTTTTATGTAGATCTAGATTAGGAGCTACAACCAACTTCCATAATGTTTGGGGGGGTTTGGTTTTGTGATGGTGGGTTTTCAGGCTGCGGTCTGAACCAGTTATCTTCTGAGAACCTGCAGGTTTTTGAATGTAGTGTTTTGAGAATACGGAAATTGCATTTTCTGTACATTTTTAGGTTCATCAAAGTGCTGCTAAGAGCACCTCCAGCTGGTGGTCAAGCACAGGGCATGGCAGCAGCCTCAGATCCACCCTACCAGCTTCTCACCAACTCATATGGAGCCCCTGTTGCCTCATTGTCTCATTCTCCATATTCAGACACGCAAACTTAATTTCAGTCTTCTCTCGAGCAAGGAAGGCATATGATATCCTATTTCCATCCAGTCAGATGCAACTGGTGGCTCAGTCCCTCTGGGAATGTTTCTTTCACAAGCTCCATTAGGCTCCTTTCCTTGTGGCTCACTTTGTCCCCACCAGTCCTTCCAAGTACAAAGTGGCTCCAAACACAGTAAGTACTTTACAGTTGCATAGATTTCTATCCCCCAAAAGTTCCTGGGTTTCCCAGGCACCTGCTGTAATTCAATCTGTCTTGGTGGGAGCCACAACTGTCATGAACAAAATGTTATTTGGCAGGCAAGGGCAAACAGGTGTCCTGTAGCATGAAGACGCACGTGTTCCTGCTCTCTTGTAGCCCTTTGTGCCTGAGTAAATCAGTGCTCGATGAAGCATAAGGCTGGAATCCGAGCAGTGGTGTGGAACAGCAAGGCATAGGCATTCAGACAGTATTAGCAAGGCTAGACAGTAAATTTGGGGAATAACAACAAGGAGCAGTAATATCTCTTTTGTAGCTCTGACTGGGAAAGAAGGTTGCATGTCCTCACCTCGAGTGATGGAAAAGCCACAGGGAATGTGAACAAACCAACATTCATGTGTGTGGTAGGGCAGCACTGCGTGAGACAGAACTGAGTCCTCTACTTCATTACAAGGCAATGAACCTCTTCCAGTTCACACTGAGATTTTGGCTCCGGTTACTGCATTGGCTACAGAGTTGTGCACAAGCTACAGGCAGCTTCGGGGAAATAGCAGAAAGGCCCCCAAATGTATGAATTAGAGTTATCCAGATGGGGCATTACACAGGCTGCACAAGCATCTGATGATCGAGGCAGGGCATAATGATTCATATCTTGGAGCTATTCCTGGAATTACCGTGGGAAAGCTCAATAGCATGGTCCTGTGACCCACAAGGCTCTGGAGAGGTGTTTAAACAAAGATCAGGAAATTTCATGGAAGGGAAAAAACCTCAGCCTACTTTTGCAGGAAAGCACCTGTGAAAACAGACAGGACTTTAAAGCAAGGTTTGTCCCTGCTAATACTACTATTTTGTCAAAATCTTAAAAGGGATATTTAGCACCCTGACCTTAAAACACAGGACATGTGTCAGCAGCAGCCAATTCTGACATTTCAGGAACAAGACTGTGTCTGTGCTACCTTGCTATAGAGGATACTAAGTCATAGGAAAATTCTGGTGCTGAGCGAAAATATGTGTTTACAAAACAAACTGCCATGGGGATGGTCAATGAACACAGTTGTGAAAAAGTTAAAACAAGGCACAGATGAACACCTTACTTATATGTGATATTAACAGTCTCCAAGATATGGGAAGTGAGGGGAAGAAAAAGTTGCTGGGAAAGGTTAAACTCCTGCAGGTTCAAGTAAGTAATCATAGGGTCGCTCCCTTGTGTAGACCACATCCAGGGTCTAAAATTTCAAGGTATAACATGCATGTGTAGAGAGGAATGTTAAACTCTGCTCCAAAATTTAGCAGAGATGGTCAATTACTGGCAGATTTTTATTTTTCCTAAGAGACCTACTTTATTTGTAGCAAAACGAATTTCACTGTAAAACAATACTGCCTTTTAGTGTTCTATGCTAGACAAAATTCATTCCACTGTAATCTGCTCTGTAACTATTGCAATATAGATGTTTCTACAGACACGGAATACCTGCGTGGTTAATAGTTTCTGAAAAGTAAAGGAATTAATACTTAATAAGGTAACATTGCTATAAAATTGCCCCCAGCTGGGGTATCTTCAAATTGTAGGTAGAAGCAGCTCTGAGGGAGTGATACAGTGACAGTGTTACCAGTTCCAGTGCTGGGGCTCCCCACTAGCAGCAGGCAGGGATGCAGTTGTCCCACTGATCTGGCCATTGAGACTGCTTTGGAGAAAGGAGCGGGGGTGTGTGGATAGTCCTGCTGACAGCCCAGGCACGCAAGGGCAAACTCAAGGGCTGCCTGTAGCCAGATGGCACTTCTGTCTCAGACGATTTCACAGGTTGCTGGTGCATGTGCTTAAGTCAAGGCTGGTGGTCCTTAGCAAAAGCCAGTATGTGATACCCTGTTTTATGTTTAAGAACCCACAATCATTGTCCAGCTTTGCTGAAAATAAGACACCAAGTGAAGAATTATACCACCTCCAGTACCATTACTCAGCTTCTCTCTGGGTGTTTTCTTGGTGCTGGCATGTGAGCAGGACCTCCTGCAGCAGCAGTGCTGCTTGCTGTGCTTTGCAGGCTGGCCACAAACTTGTTACTGCCGGGCACCTGTGCTCTGTGGCACAGGGCCAGACAACTTGGGAGCAGGCGCTGCTCTGTCCTGACAGATGGGGATTAACCTCCCCCAGGCTTAACATGCCCTGGCCCTGTGCTCCATGGATCAAATATTTGGGACAAGATTCTCACATGGGGCCATCTTAGCTCTAGTCCACAGTAAGATTCTGCTGCTCCCTTTTGGAGATTGTGCTGTCACTAATCTGGTCCCATACTAGTTTTCTAAAAAATTTGGGTTTTTCCAAGAAGCCTGACTGCCTTACAAGTTTGTAACAAAAGGCAGTAGGGCAGCATAGTGGACAGAGAGGTCTTACAAATATTTTGGGGCCCGGGGGCAGAAATCCTCCAATTGATGGGAGAGGAACTTCTTCTTGGAGGTCACAGCTTCAAGGGTGCTCAGGGCATCCCCTTGTTTGCTAATCCCAGCTCTGAGGTGGGGAATTAGGACAAGTCACCAAGCCAATACCAGGCCAAGTGACAGAGTATGAGCCAGAGGTACAGCTTTTGTAGAGAAAGGAATGATAGCTGGACACATGTTCATATTTGTTTACTACTTTGATGTCTTCTGTCAGAACAAGATCAGAAGTGCTAAGACTCATCGTCAAGACTGTAGAAATGTCTTAAATGTTTATTATTGATAAAAAATTAATATAGTCAGGAGTAGGAAAAATTCAGACTAGCTCATCTGCTAGAGTATAGTGCAAAGCATAAATGATAATGCTAAAACACCAGTGCATGTCAGATATTAGCTAACCATATGACACTTGCTATGATTGTACAATACTCTTGATACATGAACTCTACTTGTTTTAGAGAAAGATTATTTAAACAAAAAAGTTTCATTTTCTTTTTTTTAGCTCAGTTACTTCTCTGACATAACATTTGCAGTCATCTTTTGCCATCAAGAAAGATATGACTTAAATATGGATCTTATGGACCTTTGGAATCCTGCTGCTGACCACTAGTAGTAGCACATCTGGATTTTAGTACAGTAAACATCAGCAATGGACTAAACTTGGCACATTCTAACTATGGAGGTCACAGAGTAGAAATGACATTGTTTTCTTTTGAAGGAACCTGGATATTTTCTCAAGATGTATTATCTGTCAGCAGCTTACAAATGTTTCATGAGAACTGAGCTATATAATGCGCTGCATGTCATCTTAGAAAATCCATAGAGAGCCCCTATTGAGTTCTTTCATAGAATGTGGCATTCAGAAGCTACTCAATTTTTAGGTAAATAATAGATAGATAGATAACACTGTTCTGGATACACAAAAAAACCTCAATTTCCTGAAAAATCCACTCTGAAATCCAGGCTAGCATTTTCCATTTTGGCTGGTCTTCCCCACCAGGCCCAGGGTATACCTTTTGCTTCTGCTGTGCACTTGAGTGCAATGTTCAAAGATCAAGCAGTTCTTGTGGGTTTGTAGCATTTCTGCTCATTCAGCTTACTCTTCATAATATTTCTGTCCCAGCAGGAAATAACAAAAACACCACTCCCTAGTAGTCTGTTCTTGGAAGACTTGTAGCACAGTTTTTCACTTTAACAGCTCGGTCCTACATGAGCAAAACCAAATGGTTTTTTTACAATGTTTGCGTCTGTAGTATGAGATTCCGGGTCTTAGGATGAAATTCTAATGAAAATCTAATAAACACTTCTACTTATCGCTGATGTATGTGTTTAATTATCAAAAATCAAAAGAGTTAAAGATTTAAATGGCTGCAGGAATTTGTAGAAATGTTAACTATTGTATTTTTTTCTCTTTGATAAAGAGGAGAGACACATTTCTTCTGACCTAGCTCCTCAACCACTTGAAAGTCACCAGAAAAAGCAAAAGGTTAGTATTGCGTTGCGTGCATATTCTTAAAATTTGATAGCATTGCACCCATTATTTTACACTGCAAAGGCAAAAATTAAATAAACTTATGTCCACCTTTGAAAACATCAAAAACCAAATTATAGTTCTGTTAATACATCAAGAAGAAATAGAGATATTCCCTCACAGCTGCAAACTTTGAAATTTTGATCCCAACCCTAGTAGGTTTCTCAAGATGCAAGCATAACACAAGATTTTTTTTGAGAGAAATTTTGATTACCCTTGACTGCAAGTCTACATTATGTTCTTATTTTGACCTAAATGTGTATTGCAGGAGTTCTTTTATGAAATAATACAGCATTTCTCTCAAGAAATGAGATGAAAATCTGGGCCAGTCTGTCAAAATAACAGTTATTTGAGCACTCAGCATGTCATAGTTATAACTTGATTTCTCAGTCAGAGCTGCTACTACAGTTATGTTCTTAGTAGTGGAAAATATTCTTGCATCTCACAAGCTGGCTGAACAAAAACAAATTATTGCTAAATGCCAACTCTGCTGTCTTTTGATCAAAATAAGTGAAAATGGTCTGTGACCCAAAGTGATCCATCTAGATTTCCTCCCTGCCTATGTCCCAGTCCTCTCTGTGAGCTGGAGCTTTGGCCCGTCCCAGAGCTGCCCTGCCCTCTGCTCCGTCGTTTCTGGCTGGGTGGGCTGCTCTGCCCCCCTGGCTGGCAGGAGGCCTTCCCACAGCTCCCCACTCATGGGCAGCTGGAGCCAGGCGTCAGTGATGCCCCTGGTGCATGGGCCCAGGTGGGAGACATGGCAGCAAAGAGCCGTGCCCTCAACATTAGGAGTCCAGCAGAACAGTGGGGAATGGAGCACCATCACCATTTGCTTTTATCAAAGGATCTTGCTCGATCAGGTATGCACAGGAAGGTTCCCTGGCCTGAATGTGGGTTGGAAGGAAGAGGGGAAACTGCTGGGGCTGGTATTTTCTGCACTCTGGCTTGCTGTTCTAGCCAGGAGTGCAAATGTTGCTATCAGTGCTCCATGTGCTGATGTTTTCTGCTGTGGAGGTCTCTCCAGAAGCACTTCACAATCATGTTTGGGGGTCATTCATAATTTCATAGATATTCTAGAAATGGCTTTTTTCCAGTGTAAATAAACAAAAGTGCCACCTGCATCTGTTACACTGCACAAAGATTCACCAGCACCTTCCAGTGTGACACAGCCAAGCTCAGCAGGTGCCACGGGCTGCGGAGTCCAACCTGCAGCTCCAGAGTCACATACCAGTCACACAGCTCAGGTGCTGTGACCATGACTTGTGACTTACTGAAAGGCTCTGCTCTCCTAGGAGCAATGCAGTCTCCTGTGCAATTCAGAGCAGAGGAGCCATGGCAGATGAGGCTGGAGTGGCTTCCGAAGGAGGTCCGGGCAGTGCCATCTCCATTTCCCCCAGGAAACCACTGTCACCGCTCACCTGCAAGCAGCCCTCACAGCCCTCATGTGCCCTTCACTTTTCCAGAACATGGTGTGTTGCACGACAGTGTGATTTTGGAAGTTGGTTAATGATCAGAAAATTTGGTCTCTCCTGCCTATGTTTGAGAAATTATGGTTTTGTTGGAGAAGGAATTGTATTATCTGCTGCCATGCTGAAGGTTAGTGCTGTGCTGGTTCAGACTTGCTTCCTAAGAGGAGGTTTTCTTGCAAGTTAACTTTAGGAAACTAAAAATTACTGTACTTTTTCCACTAGAATTAAATATTTGAGACTTAGCACTGAAGAATGGTTGTTATTAGCACAATTCTGGATATGATATAAATAATGGTTATGGGAAGTGGTTTCAAACTGATGCTTGAAACTGTTGTGTGAAAACATGTTATATTATTAAAGAACAGTTCTATGAATCTCTACACTCTATGTATTAGCCCCATCAGCCTGATCAACTAAAGCAAAATAATTCCTAAGTAAGAAAATTTTGATCTTAATCTCTCCTAGTTATGTTTTTTTTCTTTCTTTCAAGGATATGAAATTTTTTTAAATCTCACGAAATATTGAAACATTGACATTGAAATGAAAAAAGTTAAGAAATTAACTCATTGAATTTCCAAAAGCCATGTTTTGTCAACCTTTGTTTTCTAGGGCATATTTTTATCACAAACAGATTATTTAGATAGACACTTAATAAAGTGTAAGTAGAAAATACTTTGTATGCACTTAGCAGCATTAAGGTTCCTATAACCCTGTTTTATTTTGTCAATTTCTATGGTATTTAGGTTTAATTTATGTTATGAGGGTTTTTTTTTTTCATTTCATTGGGAATGCCAAAGTTTTGCAAGGAGGTAATTCCTGAATGTGTGAGTATGCATGTGTTTAAGGCTGCCAAGTGTCCTTGAAACGTTCCTAAACAATTTTGCTGATCCAGTAGATTCTGCGCTGTGTCTGCCTCTAAAACTCTTCTTCAGATCTTCCTTTAAGAAAAACGTGTTTTGTGAGCTCCCCTGTGATGCTGCTGAGAGGCTGAGTATGTTGACATGCTTATTTGAAAACTAGGAGAGCTGGTGAGGTCTCCTTTGTGTGACAGCTGAAATCCAGGAGTTATGAATCTGTTTTAAAGGATGGTTTTGGTCCATGTATGATATTTTCTGTCAGACCCCACATCTCAAGCAGTCATATCTTAGTTATGTCTATATGGACAAGTGCTGAAGTGTTCAGACTCTTTGGAGGGTGGGTGCCACTACCATGCTTCAGGACTAAGGGGTGGAAAATGAAAGTGGTACATTTCCTTTTTAGGCCAAGTGTTTGCAGATTGAACAGCGATGGCCAAAGTGATAACTGGTGACACAGAAGTGAAACAAGGACAGGAAGGGGCAAATGTTAGTCAAGCAGAGCTTTGGCTTGTTGTGGGGGTGGCATCCACAGCGTGGAGCTGTGGACTAGAAATGGATACGAGGGCATAGAGAAGTTTCTCTCTGTTCTCATCTTAGCACTTCCTAGTGTCAAAATTCTGCATATTTTAAAATTTGTCTGTAATTCCATATTTTGGTTAATTACTAAGGAAGAAAGGATTTTGAAAACTAACACTGGAAAAAAGTACCAGTGGGTAGAGTAGATGTCATGATCCTTTGCTCTTAAGCAGTCTGCTTTTAATGGCAGTCAGGACACAGCTTCTTTCTGTGACAGATATGGCTGACACATGAAGTGGGTTGCACTTTTCTTTGTATACTGGGAAGCCTGTTGAAGTTCCCAGGATCACACTATAAATCTCAAAAATATTTTTTCGATTGCAGGTTAAGCTAATTAATACAATACCATTCCATGAATATTTATTGGCTCTTGAGACACAGACGATAGGTATCAATAAACCTGGAGCAATATATACTGTTAGTTAAAGAGCAAATTCTACTTCATGTGTTTCCTGCCCAAGAGATCCAGGTCTATTTTCTTATCTGAAAATGAGGTGCCTCAAAAGACAAAGCAGGGTAGACTAAGAGGCCTGAATGTTCACTAATTTCATGTATATCTTCAAAATGTGTTTTGCACTGTATCTATATTGTCTATATGCATATATATTAACATAAATAGGAGAAAAAATATTTGCCAGTTATTTGATTTTATTTTGCTCATTTTTATTATTTTATTTTGCTCATTTTTATTATTTCTAAAATGCAGTTAAGGACAAAAGTGGCCTTGTGTTCCTTAGCTGATAAAGAATAAGCTGGTGCTGAGTCTGTAAAACTGGCATTCAGAATTCAAGCTTTGCTTGATTGTTTTTTTTTCCCTTCTCAGGTGTATCTAGTATGTCTTAAACTGTGTCACTAGGGGTTTTCCTGAAGCTGGAGATAATTAAGAGGCACATAAAACTGTGATATTTGTGTAAACCTCAGAAACCTGAAGGGTAGCAAATGGCTCATCAGCTCCATCATCAGGAATGGCAATTTTCAGAGGACTGTGAATCAATATAAGGCATGGATGAGTAAGATTTTTTTTTTTTTTTCAGGACAAAAAATAGGGTTTAAAAGCAAACACAGTAGAAGACCTAACCTGAATGCTTTCAGTGCTGAAGGGGTTACTGCACTTGTTTTTGGTCTCCGATTGAAACAGTCACCCAGAGTGTAAAAGGAAACATATACAAAACCTACCAAAAAAACCAAAACACAAACAAAAAAAAAGAGGAAAAAAAACCCCAACAAACCCCAACAAACGAAAAAAAAGAGACCCACACAACAAAACCCCAAAAACCTCTGAAAGCAAAGTTGAAATAGAAAAGTAAATAGCCTAGGTTCACTGTTCTGTGTGAGGCACAAGGAAGAAATGTGGCAAATAGAGGAGAAAAGCTCATTCTCTTTTTCCTTGACAATATACCTTTAATATAAAATAAAACTACCTCAGTCCTTTGTTGAGTATTTTCTAAAGTGCTTCACTGAAACCATAGCAAATTCTAATAAATTTGAGTATCGGCTAAGGACTGCAGAGTCTACTGTAAAAAGTGCATATTTCTGTTACTAATTCCCTTCTCAGATCAGGTTGTTCAAAGCCTCAGGTCAGACAGGCTTTGAGCAACCTGATCCTGGTGAAAGATACCCCAGTGTGTGTGGCAGGGGAGAAGATGTTTAAAGGTTTCTTCTAACTCAGACCATTCTGTGATTCTACTCTCAATACTGCTTTATTGATTCTGCTGGAGATATTTGAGTCACTATTCCGTAAAAATGTGAAAACCTGGCTTGCAGATAGGTAGATATACAAGATCTCTTTACCACTTTACCCTGCACAAGGTCAAATATTCATCAGTGCCAGAATAGAGCCTGTGACAACTCCAAATTCCAGCTCTTCAAAGCTCTGGGAAATACTTTATTTCACACAATCGCTAAATGAATTGTTAACTGGAATAAATCTGTATTGTGTGTGGAGATAAACACAAAATAGGCTGAAATTGAGTTCTTTCATTTATGTTTTTTTTAAAGCAGTGTTCTCCTTAGCTGGTGGATAGTAGGACTTCCAAAAAAACCTCCATATCCCAGCTGCCCTCTGAACCATGGGCATAGTGTTGGTTTCTGCTATGTTCTGTGCAAAACCAGTGTCCTCAGACAAGAAGAGGGACGGTTTTGTCAGTCAGTCTTTCCATAACTGGGTGCATTGATCATGCTGTTGGTGGCAGACAGAGGGAGTGTTAATGAAGGATGTAAGAAGTCTACTCTTCCTTTCCTTCTCATCCCTTTTTTGTTTAATATATGTATGTATACTTTAAAATCTCTAGGTTCTGTATCTGGAAAAGCTTGTTCCTCATTTCAGTGGCTTTGGATGAAGTCTTGGGGGTTTGACTTGGTGGCAGCCTTGTTGCACTGTTGGTGCAGTAGCAAGGAGCGCTGGTGCACTGGTTACTCCTGAGGGGGACACAGCTTCTACTGACAAAAAACCCCCTTGGTTGCGCATTCAGTAGGCAGAGCAAATTTCTGTGTTCCTAGGAATCAAGCCTTATGACTGTGGCTGTCTGAATACATAAAAGAAGACATTTGGCAATTTTACTGGAATCATAAACTATGTATATTACATTGATAACACTAATTGTTACTTGAGGGATTTATTAGCCAAAGTAGTTACTTTTCTTGAGTATCCAGGATTCAAAACTCACTGACAATTTCTTCTTGCACATAAACCTCAGGGGTTATGAAATCTTTTTAATTGGGAAAGTGTAAGACACAGTTAAGCCACGAACATAACGAAGATGTTTCTAGTAATACACTCCTGGGATACAGATCTGTGCATTTCAACGAGCTGAAAACTTTCTCTAGCAATTTCTGTTCTGTGAGCAATTACTATTTAATTCATACCACTGAACTTCCTCAATCAACAAATACAAGTGCAATGAGATCATGGGACAAATGAGTATATTAAAGATCAAGAAAAAATGGATAATTTTCAAATTACTCTGAATTTGAGAGAGATAATGGGAAAGCTATTCCATATGTTAGGACTTAGAACACACATCATTCTTCCAGCAGCTTAATGATTTAGCTGGCTAAGATTTCAAACATTCAAGTGAACAGCCGTCAATGTGCAGGTGGGATATTCTGCTGTTTTGCAGGACAAACTGTCATTCCCAGGTATAGCAATGCTGGCAGCCTTATCATCATTTAAATGAAATTGTGGGCTTCTCTCCACTTGTGACCAGAGTAGTCTGCATGGTCACACGGAGAAGCTGCATGTCTTGGCAGGGCTGCTGCTGGCATCCTTCACGCTGAGATTATTTTAGATTGACTGCAATGAATGTGTTATTTTCCATTTGTTAACACATGGGGACTTGTAACTCTGACAACTGAGAAAAATACACTCATTTATATGATGATTACTCTTGTTTTCTCCAATGGAATCTGAAAACTCTCTTATCTTTACCTCCTCTCTCACGCCTGCATGGTGCAAAAATTGGAGACAATTGCAGTACTAATTGTATGATGCTTTCTTTGGCAGCAAGGAAAACATTTCACTAGTATTTTCTATTACAGTAAATTCCAGATGTGAAAATAAAGATAATCCATATTTTTTTAGCAACATAGTTTCTTTTGCTACAATTCTGCTTTTTTCTTTCTCATTTTTTACTTTGATCACAAAAACTCTTTCACACCTGTTTCTGGCTTGAGTGGGTAGGTTAAATTATTGCAGTTAAAACCCATTGGGAAACTAAGAGTATAGTAGTGTAGTACACTGAGCTACCCTAGAGAGCTGGCACAGGGTCAACTGAAACAGGCAACCAAAAGTGAGTCTTTGTGTCCCAGTAGTCAAGTTTCATGATTAACAATAATAAATGTCTGATAACAATTAATTTTTTTATTGGAGCTATCACAACAGAGAGGATGCAACTAATTTAAGAAATTAAAATTAAATTAAGAAAAGTGAACTGATATGTAAATCAACATTGTTTTTTTGATTTCATATATCAATCATTGTGTTTTATATCCCTAAAAGCCACCTCGTAGTGAGGTCATTCATAATTTTTTTAATAGGTCTTTGAATTATTTCCTTGGTTTATTTTGTTAAGCATGGGTCTTGTGATTCCTGTACATGCCTTCATCGTCCTGTGGTTTGGCCTCAGGAAAAGGGAAAGATCCAGCCCTGGACCTGCATGGAGAGAGTGGCCACAGGCCAGTATTGGGGATGTGGAAGTCCGTGTACCGCAATAGACAGGCGCTGATTGCACAACTGAGGATTTCCATCCCGGCAGCCCTACAATAGGTTTGTTCTTAGACTTTAGCGTGCCTTTTCGAGGGAACAGTCTGAAATTCGTGTTCTTGCAAGATGGGCTGGGACACTTAACAGGGCACACTACAGTGATGCTGCTGACTATCTGGATGGAGTAAAAAGTGCCATTTTTGAGCTTGGGCTAAGATTTCACTACAAGAGCTTTCCTTTCTACAGGGTAGCGTTACAATTATGATCACTATAGATTTTCAAGATAGTTCCTCTGATAACAAGAGATGAAAAAGGCTTAATATGTGTCCCATGGTAGAGTTTGCTTTATTTTCGTTTGGTCCATGAGAGCTTTAATTTGCTGACTCTTATCTCATGCTGAAAGATTCCTCTTTTCTGTGGACTCTGGGAATAGGGGAGGATGACAGTTCTGAGGGAGTCGCCTGCAGGCATCATTCCTCAGAAGTTCCTGTGGTTGCAGTTCTACCTGTTGTTTCAATGCCTAGCACCAGGAGTTAAAAGAAGCCCATTCCTCTTTGAAGGTGAAAGAAGTCTTGTCTCATGCTTCTTGCAGGTTTTTATTTTGTTTCTGTCTTCAATATGCAGAGCAGAAGCCTCTGTGCATGAGGGAGTCCCCTGGCACAATTTCATGCCTGGCAAAGTCTTGCAGGCTTCCTGTTTGATGACTTCCACTGTAAAATCATGAATCTCTGCAGCCCTCAGGATGGCTGCTCTGTCGTGCTGGCAGGATTGTCTTCTGCTGCAGTCTCCATGGGTTTTGCTAATTCTGCTGATTGTCAGACACTTTTAAGATAAGTCCTTGGTACTTTGTTGAGAGGCATGTGCACATCAGCTGAATCAGCTTGAAGTCATTAAGCCAGAGAGAGAACACACCCCTGATCCTTCCCCAGTAAGTCTCCAGCAGCCAGCATCTCTTTTTGACTTGTGTTGAACATCTTGGGTTACTTACATTAGCCCCTGATACCACATTTTTTGCCCATGAGTGGTCAGCCCTTTGTGTGTAAGGCTTCTCAAGGAAGGTATAACTCTGGCTGTTCTAAAAAGGCTTTAGGGGCCTTTACTGGCCAGAAGAAAACACACTCAGAGTGTACTTCCTCCAGCTTCTCATCTCACAAGATGGAAGAGCTCTTAGCTATTTCTTGTGACATCAGTCACATTTCTTCTTTCTTAACATCTGTAGGGCTTTCTTTTCATTAAAATTTTATTCTTACCTCCTTGTGGTCCCTTTCCAGGGTTTTGACTTACACACATTCAGTATTTGTACCAGATTTCACAAATCCAAAGTGCCTTGAAGCTAATGAACTCACCACATAGATTTTACTGACATTTTTCACAATTGTTAGTGACAGACCTGGGAGTGTGGTGTAAGAATTCAGTCTGATATGTTGATGTTGCTCTTTAAGATAAGCACAACCATCATAAACTACTGCAGCTGTTTTGGAGGCATTGATGAAAAAGAAATGAAGCCTTTACTCTGGGCCTATTAGAAATATTTCAAAAGCTATTCGATCCTGCCAGTTCTCTGTTCCCAGTAAGAGATTTCAGCAGTGCTGTATGTGGCTTTTCCTGTATTTTCTGTGTATCGAACCCATCTGGTTTTTGGTGTTCCCTGTATGCCTGTACCAAACTGCTGTATTGACCAAGGGTCAGTGTCTCACACTGAAGTTCATATAACTATTTCAGGAGGTTGGCTGCTTCTTTTCTTTAGGGTGGCTTGGACTTCCTGGTGGTTTAAAGCAATGATTGCTGTTGTTAGTATTCCATTCATCATAAGCTAAAGTTATCGGTGCAATCATCCCTTTGGCCAAGTCCAATCAATAAATTATACTATATTTGGTCTTAATATATCTAATATTAGACATTGTCATCAGATATCATCCCAGTGCGGGACACCTTTTACCCTGACAGTGGTTTTCACAAGGCTACCCTGAATAATTCATTTTTCTGATTACTTCTGGAGGAATCATAAGCATCACGACCTGTTCTTTTCATTCTTGTCTGCAGCTTGCTCTGATGTATCTACTGGCTATCACCCTGGCCCTCTCCACTCTTCTCCTCTGGAGCCCCAACAGCTATGTTTGGCCACTGTGTTGTTTTGCACAGTTCAGGCAGTTGACTTTGACTCATATTTCAGCCACTGTACTATCACATTACACCATTAAATGTCCACCAATTCTTCTTTTAAGCAAAGTTCTGTGGGTATAATATTAAAAGAGGAGAAAGGAGTCATTCACTTCAAAACAACACTGCTAACCACCCGTGAAGGGAAAATTCACCAATGCATATGGAGTTAAGAGTAAATCTGAGACTTTGTGAAGTAACACCTGTTTCTTTGCAGTGCATGGGGGGTCAGCAGCTCAGGTAACCCTGGCACTGAAAGTTGCTTTTTTGTACAGTTGTATTTTGGTCTTCTTTTAGAATGATCTGTGCAAGGTAGAGTCTGGAAGCAGGCACTGAACCCATAAATAGGATCTGTGCAGCAGTGCTCAGTGGGTGGGTAATTTAGGCAGAAGAAAACAAGCACAGCTGATGAGGTTTGTTTGCTTCATATGCCTGTGCTTCTGTGGGGCTGGAAAGCACAACTGCTTGTCCTTTGTAACCGTTCATGTGCCCTCACCTTGTCATGTGTATTTGACTTCACGCATGCTGATTTTTCTGATAAGAACTCCTGACATTTTTGCACTTTGCTTGTTACAACCGCCACATCTTTGTTTCATTGTGCTTGGCAGCTTTCACAAATACATTTAGCCATCTGTGGCTGTAGACCAAATACATGCCTTTTCTTCACGTGTTATCGTCAACATTACTGTGACTAATCTTTAGCACTGATTCCTGCATCATTCTAAACAAATGAGAGTAGTTGTAGCTTGCAGCTATCAAAATTCTTTCATGGTTTGTTTAATAAGAAGTGATATGTTTTTTACAGATTTGAAGAATGGAAATAGGAGTACTGGAAAACCCCTGTTAGATTAATGGGTTGTACAGATCTCCACTGTGGTCTGTTGCAAAATTAACACAGGCAGTTGGTAATGGCTTTCATTGCCATGGCAGAACAAGAAACACATCTTTAATAAACTCTTTGTTAAATGATGTAGTCTAAACCTATGCTTATGTTAATCCATTGTGATCAGGGAAAATCACTCAGTTCAGTTAAAAGAATGTACTGGGTTTGGGAAAATGGAACGGATTTGGAAATTGTTTGTAGTTAATGATGTTTGTTCATTCAGCTTGGGCATTATTACAGGCAAATTCCTCCTAACTGGCATTCAATTATAGAAGAGTTCTGAAAGCGTTTCAATCTGATGAGGTACTTTTGGCCTTACTGCTATATTTAAAATCTTTACCTATTTTGGAGTCTAATGTATTTGTTACAGATACACAGACCTGGGTATTTACCTACAGACACAAATATGGGGCAGAATGTATGCAATACATGTGTCAAGATAAAAATGCTATAGTATTTAAGTCATTCTCTGCTTTAAAACCTCACATTACCAAAGTGTAGTTGTTCTCATTGGAGTGACTTCAAGTCCAAAAATTAGGACAATGCCATAAAATAATAATTTTATTACCCATCAAAGAATATACGGATTTACATTTAAGAGGGCCATTGTAGAAAACTATTATTATTTAAATAGACTTTTTTTAAAAAAAGGCAAGTTTAGAATAATATATTTTAGAATATGCATTTTTCTCATTTATACTTAAATCATCCAAAAATGTGAATCCCTGAAATGTGCAATCCCTTCCAAACAGAGCTTCCTACCAACCCTTCCTGCCCATGTAATCCACCCAAGCTACACTCAGTTTTAATGTTCACTCTTCATGATAAAAATATGTTCAATTTTTTTTTCCAAGTGGTTCAGACAAAGTGAATACACTGATCCAGAGACAAAACACCAATGTAAAGTGAGAAATAAGATAAAGGCAGGACAATCAAACTAGTACCTTCTGTATCAAGAAGGAAGAGTGACTACATTTGTACAATGCCCCTGACTTCCACGGTCAGAATGACCTAAAGTGAACTACCTTTTTTAACAATTCACATCAAAAGCAAAGAGACTAGCATGAAGGGGTGTTTTCTGGGGACATTTCATAGAGCCACCATATGTCACAGCCACAGCACTGACAGGGAAAGAGAGAGACATTGCTTTAGGCCACAGGAGAGATTGGGCTTTCCTGGCATGCCAAAAAAGGATCATGTGAAAATCTGCATGTGTTTTGTAGCCCAAAAAGAAATAATACTGTGGAACTTTTAAAATACAGATTGCATCTTTTCCAATAGTGAAGTATGACCTGCAGACTCCACACAGAAGTGGGTACAATTTGGTTTCCATCAAAGTGAATAGCAGGCATATCTAACAGCCTTAAACAATGTTTGGATGTAAGAGGCGATATCTTGGCCATTTCTGAATTAAGCTTGTATGCACTGGCTGACATTTAGGAATTGAAGTCCAACAGGCTGATAGCTCTGGAGCCTGCTCTTTGCATGTCAGCTGAAGCAGAAGCAGAGTTTCATCCCAGTAGCCCATAAAAAGGGGTACTGAGTACTGCTACCTACTGTCACCACACTGACACCACGTGAAATGGTGAGGGGGTGGAGCTGTGGGTCAGACACAGTGTCAGAGCTAGCAGTGGGAAAGAAGCTTTTGGAGGAATACAGTGCAAGTGATTTAAGTACTTCTTTCTCTTGTTATGTCATCTAATTTTAAGAGTCCAGTGGTTGCACATGCCAACAGTAGGAATGATTAAATGCTGACTCAGTGCTACAGTGACTGTAGGATTCATATGATTTGATGAAACTGGGTCTATAATGCACACCTTCTGCACACCTGGTTCAGTATATATTGAACCATTAGAGTATATTCAGTCTAGGTAAGCTACATTTCCAGCCATCCAGAAACAAAGCTGATAAAGTTGCTCATTACATAGCCACACCAGGTGCTCCATTAATCATTCTGACCAGTTCTTAAGGTGAGAAGTCGTGAAGCACTGGTTTTATCTCATGAAATCTAAAGTAACCTGGACCTAGGAGAGCTGCTCTGGGTGCAGTCCTTGGAGGGGGCTTGTGCCAGAGAGATATGAGAGCATCTTCAAATTGTGAGAGAGAATTGCAGGAGTAAGCTATACCCTGAATAATTTTCTTCTAAGTTCTTAGCAGCTTCGCCAGCACTCATTCAGATAATCTGATTGTATTCAGGTGCACAATCTTTCTTCTGGACTGTTTTAAGGGAGAGGGTTTTTTTAGAGTTGGTCTCCACATGGTGTTTAACTGCCAAAAGCTACAGGCTGTATTTGCAGTGGAATTGTGAAAGCATATATACTTTGGAATAGATTTGGAATTTGTATAGCCTGATCATTTTAATGCTTTTTGTCACTAATACCTGGACTAAATTTAAGTCTACATTTTGGTTTCTAGATATTAAGAGTGTGCTTTAGAGAGCAACGCCTATTGCTTTCAGTTTTTCGCATTTACTCAGCTTCCTAAAATTTGACTTCTTTCATTTGGGAGCCTGTCACTTGGCTCTCAACTTTTCAGTATCAGTCTGCATTTCATTTCCATGTTAAAAAAAATCTCTTCATCAGGTCTTCCACTGAGATCTAATGCTTTTTACTCAACTCACAGGCAAATTTTGAACTACAATTTAAAATCTAGACATTCATATAGCCTGGTTCTTTTCTATTTTTCATCTGTCTAGAAGAAAATAAAAATCAACATTACCAAATTTTTGCATATGGTGATAGCAGATCCTACAGAAATTTGAAAATCATTGTAGACTATTGATTTTCTCTCAACAGAAAAGTATTATATTAGCAAGCACCATTCAGCATTGCAAAGTAATGCAAATGGATGCACAACAAGGTTTTTAATTCTTCTCCTTGGCACAGACAATTCATTTTTCCAGCGTGCAAGGCCTGAGGAACAAGCCTTGTTACCTGCCATTTTCTTAAGAAAGAGCTGCAACTCCACACCATGTGCAACACTAATTCTCCTGCTGAGGGTGTAGGTTTAAACACCATTCTCTGCCTTCTTACATGAAGTTCCTTTGAAAGCTCTTTGAGTGTTGCTCTTTCAGCACACCAGACCTCAGTCTCTACGGGGCTTCCCTGCTACAGTGCCCTGTGGTGTTTTTATCCAGATATTCCTCCATAGCCATGAGATAGTGGCCCTCTGAAAATTCACTTAGTTTCTTTCCCTAGCTTTATGTTCCTTCAGACAGTCCCAATGCAGACATATTTTTCATAATGTCACCATTATGAAAACATTTTGCAAAATATTCTGTTTTCTTTAATGAGTGAAAAAGAATTTGATTTCCCCTTCATCAAGCTATGTATGTGCTGCCTTAAATCACAGTTTGATAGATCTCTGAATGGCATGAGTAAGTAACAGCCCCTTATAGGAGC
Source organism: Phainopepla nitens (assembly GCA_013400175.1). Classification (NCBI taxonomy): domain Eukaryota; kingdom Metazoa; phylum Chordata; class Aves; order Passeriformes; family Bombycillidae; genus Phainopepla; species Phainopepla nitens. The sequence continues at coordinate 109,229 of VXBQ01004506.1, forward strand.
TTTGTAATAACCAGTAACATCAAAGGGTAGGAATAAACCAGAAAATAAACTAATAATTAAACCAATAAATCTTTTAAACATAAGTGGATTAAAAGCTCCTTTGAAAATAAGCATGTGCACTAGCCAACATCTAAATGATGGACTTTGTCCAAGAAACTCGTATGATGCTGAACAGAAGATGCAACAAATGTCCATCACACAATGGGATTAGCCTTGGTGGTTTATGCGATAAGAAATACAAATTCTGCCTGGCAAACATTCAGCAACAAAATGCCCCTGTGGTTTGAAACCATGCTGGTCAGGCGTGCATATCAGTCAGTAGTGCAGATCAGTAAGAGCAGGTCTGCAGAGCAGAACAGCTGCTGATGAAGACCTGACATCCTTATTATGCATTTTTCATTATTTTATTTGGACTTGCCTGAAGTTGTCCAGTGTGGTAAATCTCTGGTGCTGTTGGCAGTATTGTGGATGCACTGCTGGAGGATATCTTTCAGATGTTTTATCCAGTTTGTGTACTTGGACACTGCTATGTGAAGCAAACATAAGGTAGCAGGGTCTAAAATTAGATTCAATTCAAATCTTCTCTCTCCATCTGAGGTAAAGCAAGAACACAGATGTGCATTCCAGTGAGCAGGAAGGACAGGAAAAAGTGCCCTTAAATATTTGCTGCTCTTAGGATGTCTTACTGTGCACCACACTTTCTCATTCTGGGGTTAGAGCTGCAGCCTTGGTTGCCTGCATTGCTTGGGTCCTGTCGGGGGGGAAGTACAAGGTTTTATTTCTAGGTGCTATCAGGACTGGGCTCAAAGTAAATCAAATTCTACTGCCACATGGCTGAAATAGAGGGATTGCCCCACTCCAGCCCCTGGTAAGGGTGCAGGATCATGCCCTGGGCAGAGGCATGGCCAGCCACTGCTGCACTGCACGGGGGCTGGCTGAGACAGGCTGCTGATGCTGGATCTGCAGACACAGTGAATTTACAGCCTTCTTAGGACAGAGCTGAAAGCCTGTCAACAAGGATCATATATGTATCAGTTGTCCGTAAAAATGGAAACGATGTGGCAGGAATTTGTTTTGATATACTTGAATCGCATAGTGCAAACTTTGTTTTTTTAGAAAGGATATTATGGTATTGCTATTCCAAAGTTGATATTGTATCTAGAAGGAAAACTCTGTGTGTTATAAAAGACTGGAATGACTGGATAAATATTGCTAAGTGCTGCTTCAAGAATGAAATGCAGAGCTGGAGTACACCCACACATAAATAAAAATGCTGTCTGCTGAGAGTTCTTTATTGGGTTTAGTAGAGAGCTATAAATGCACATTTGAATAGGGACTTCTAGCACTATCTTATGTTTAGGTCTTCAAATGTACAGAAATCAGAGCCTCACAAGCTCAATTCACTCTTTGATACTAAAATACATTCAAATAATTTTCTTACAGTCTTGTACAAAAAATGAAATTGAAAATCTTCAGCTACCTTTCCTAGGATAGTCCACAAAAGTTAAGAAGTTTTGAGTGACCATAGCCATGATTTCAAAACAAAAACAACAGTCACTTTTCTAGGCTCCACACATGGAGCACAGTTGCAGCCAAAGGTGTTATTTTGCTATGTTTTGTTAAAAGAGATCCAGATAAATTCAGGATGAAACTTTGCCAATCAATGAGCCATTTCAAGACACAGACTCAGCATGTAGCCTAGCCAGCTTGCAGTTGTGAGTCACGTATTACAGACACACGCAAAGAGATTCTTTTGTTTCTTTGTGAGCCAAATGCTCTTTCCAATCCTTCCTGCAGCAGCTCTAGAGCTTGTAGGCTTAAAGAAGTAATTTTAGGATGGTCCCAAGGAGTCTAGTTGAAAATAAATCTGTCTTAAAACAATAAATGGGATTGTTTAGTTATGTTTCCCACTGTGGTTTTTTCCTCCATCAGTGAAAATTTACAGACAGTTCCTGCAGTGTATTCTCTGCAAGTCATTTTGTAGAGAATGCACTGCAGTTTGGTGCTTGCTTTTTCTATTTGCTGCTTCTCTGGCTGTGATATTTCTTTTATGAAAGTCCACAGAATTTCAATATCAAGCACAACAAAACAACTGTTTAAAGTGTAGATTTCCCCCTCATTGTCTTCATTCAAAGTATGGCCAAATATCAAGATGAGTTTGCAGATCAAATTTTTATTCCCTCAGTTCAAAGTCTAAACTTGCTTAAAATGTACTCTCTTACACTGACACTTGTCTTACAAAGTTTGCTTGTGATCAGTCGGTGCTAATATACAGACTATGACACAACTTCTCATAATTTTATTCAGCAACTAGAATTGGCAGTTTAGGAGGAAAAAAAAAGAAAAGAATTTATACTTCATAAGAGTATCTATCCCGTATTATTGCATTGTGCATTTCATAGAGTAGGAGCAGCTGGGAGAAAAAGAATGAAGAAAAGTATTTCCAATTGCTTGAAAGACTGTAGCACATCAAGGTGTACCCCCTAGTATAAATCTGTTCACTTTTACCTCTATTTGTGGTTGTGTGTGGTTTTCTGGCAGAAACCTCAATTATTTAGCCCTGGTTTTGGTGATCTCATATATGGGGGGTCAGCATAAGGAATAATACAGCTGATGACAAGGCATCTAGGGATACTTTGAATTATTAGAAAGTATTAGGAAACAAAATATTTTTAAAAATATAAAATCACGAATCTTTGTCACAGGAATTATTTATACTTAATTAAACTTTTCCAAGTCTTTCAGATAAACAAGGGTAGATTCATTCCTAATTCTTGCTTTAAATTTCCTCGAAACTCAAAAGTGTATTACACAGCTAGTGGGGAAAAAAAAAGGCAGTATCCTCTTGCTAAGTTTCTCAAATTGACTATGAAAATTTATTAAACCGATTGGAAGTCATGACAGGAAAGTGGTTTGGGGACCAAATGTCCTTTCAATCATTGTGGCAGCTCAGGAGAGGAGGCTCTGCGCTCTGATAGCATGGTGGTGAGCCGAGGCTGGTTTTGGCATGCTCGTGGGTGCAGGGCAGAAACCTTTATTAAGTGCTTAGAAAAGATTTTTGGCAGTCTTGGCAGGTCCTAGAAGGTGTTACAAATGACCAGGAGCAAAAATGCTCTCTGGAAAGTCAGAGGAGGGAGGAGTATGCAGTCAGTGCCTTTGGTAAAATGAACTGAGGAAAGGTATGGGCTCTCCTGCATTTCTTATTGACTGCTCTATGATGTGTTAGTTTTGAGAATAAGATTCCCTGGTGTCCCTCTGAGTCAGGAGAGGGGGAATGCAGAACACCTGTGTGTACCCTTCTCAGGGACCAGCTCAGCTTCTCCTCAGCATCTCCAACCCGACTTGAGTGCATGTTGCCTTGTCCTCCATTCTCTGAGCCTGCAGAGATAAGCGGTTCAGCAACCTTGCAGATTTTTTTTGTTCTGGGTTATGCTACAAGTTCTTTTGGTGATCACAGATTTGTGAGCATGTTTTCCTGCACATGAAAAAAATGCCTGGGAATGAGCTAAACCTTCTTGTATTGATCTGCAATTTCCATGGTCTGAAACATGTTCTCTTGGCAGACACATTCCCTATTGCTGTCCCCGTGGAGGGCTGGGCAAAAAACTGAGCTGGGCACCAAGAGATCAGTGGAGAGAAAGGAGCCCTCCATGAGGAGCCTGCCAAAGTCTCTGTTGCTGAGCAGATGGCTCTTGTGTTTCATCCCAGCTGGAGTTTTTCCATTCTCATGGCTCCATTTTTATACAGAAGAAACTGTAATAATAAGGCCTTGAGTTTGTAAAGGCACAAATCACCATTGCATGTAGAAGAGAGGAGTTTTCTCTGCTGTGCCTGAGTGTGGTTCTGCTGCGTGGTGATAGTCCTGCTCTGCAGTACATCTGATCTGGGAAAGGTATGGGGTATTTGTGCACACTGTAAGAGATGCAAGTGAATGAATGCAGCTGTGAATCAGGTATCTCTTTTGTTCCTCTCTAAACTTTCAGGTGGAGATAGGCCACTTTCACTAGATATAGAGACAAGGAGACCAAAAACCCACAAGGTCCAAGATGAAAACTCCTTTTGCTACATCAGGGAAAGCATCTCCATGGTATCAGCAGGGTGAAACCCACTTCAGGCAGTATTACATGGGGATGTGTACTGAATACAATCAGAAACACTCAGAATTATGTGTGGCTTGTCTGCCAAGGTGGCTCCACAGGGTCTCATGGGTGCCTGGCAGATGCTGAGGCCCAGTGAGGATTATAGCTGCCAGATGTGGTGTGTGGTGTCAGCAGCAGCTGAGCAGCATCTGTCCCTGTTAGGGTACCTGGCTCTTTCCATCCCTGCATGGCCAGCCAAAGCCTCAGCAGAGATGCCTTTCTAGAAAGGCAATCAAGCCTGTGTGTGCACAAGGGTAATGTTCTCTCTCTGACCTTTTCAAGCTCCCAGGAGGGATGAAAAGTATTGAATCCCTGCCAGGGGAAGGATTTAAATTGACATTGCAATTCTGGGATTAAGCAGCTGTCTGCCAGTGCTTTTGGTAACCTCAACTGCATCTTCTTCCATTCATTTTCCTGTCCTGCATCCTTTAGGATTGCTGTTAAGAAAAAGTTTAAATTTGCTTTGTTTTTGTCCTTTATAAAAGCTACTGTTTTTTCAATGCTTGCACTCATCTAAATGGATAAAATCATCTTGCTATACAACTAGGACAACTCCAAAAGAGAGAGACGGGGGAAAGAGTGATTTCTGTGTTTCCTGAGGTGTACGGACCCCAGTGTCCTTTGCTGAGACAGCCAGTGAGGAAGTTCCACTCTGCTGGGGAGGAAGATCCCTGCAGGAGGGCTGGGGCAGAGCCAGACACCTGTGAGGAAACTCAGTGCCTGAGCCAGAGCCACGGCTCATGGTCATGTTGTGCCTTGTCCTCCTTGTGTCTAGTGCTGATTTAGCAAGGAAGAGAAGCCCACGTGAATGATGAGCACATGCTGTGCACTGCTTGCTGGTTTTACTGCACTTGCTACAGAATTAGATCTGTCTCCTTGCTGAACTCTGATTTGCATGTCAATTGCAGACTCTATTTCCTTCTTTATTTCAATAGTAGAGATGCCATAAAGAAGTCTGTCTTAGAATAAAGTGGTTTATTTCCTTTCTTCTCCTTAAGAAATTGTAAGAATCTATGAACAAGTATGGTTTTTCTTTTTAATGCTTTTATATTAATGCTTTTACTTTTTACTTATGTGTTGATTCTTTTTCAAGTTATAAGCATAAAATACAGTTGATCAACCTTTTATGAATCACTTTTACACTTTCCATTGATAAACAAAAAAACCCATAAGGAGACAGCATGATGTGGTAGCATGTGCAATAGCCATGTACCAATGCAGATCTATCACCAGCTGCTTTAGTTTCTCCCCTGTTAAATTACAGGTGTCTGTAACTCTTAGGAAAGTTTGAAAACCTCAAAGTGATAGAGGCAGCAGCTGTAGTAATGGCAGATGGTATGTGGTTTGTCAACACAAGTAACTTGGATACTGAAACCTGTATTGCACATGTTGCCTGGGAAACCTATGTACAGCATAATAGATTTGTAAAACCCACTATGCTGACAGAGTATACCTCCCCATATAAGGGAAAAAACAGATTTCCTACCAGCCCTCAGCCAGGGTAAGAAGGTAACTGGGACACCAGGGCACATCATGATGAGCTGAGTCACAACCCTACACAAGCTTATGTTTCTGGTGTGCAGCTTGGACTGTGGACCGTGCCTTTAATTACAGGCCATTGCTTATGGATTTTTTTTCTTCATGAATGCTTAATGCAACACATAATTAGACATGGCAAGTGAATGCCAGGTCTGGAATTAAGACCTGAGCTTTACTGACTTCCATTTTAACGCTCGTGTTACCAGGCACTGGGATGGTTTGGAAGTCTCTTGGCACAGGCAGCTGCACACCTTGGCTGGCGCAGGGAGCAGCTGCCCTGCTGGGAACCCATGTGCTGTGCCAAGCTAGGAGGGAGGGCTGGGCTACTCACTGCCAAAAACTGGGCCCTGCCACAGCGTTACTAGTCAGGGCAAGGTCTTGATGTTGTACTGTTGAAAATGAAGTTGTAATTCTAATGTTTCCTTTATTTTTTTTCTTTGGTCAAACTTCAATCTCTTGTTGTAGGGGACAAATAGGGAAGAATAGGTAAGAGTGGAATGGGATTGCTCCTAGTGGGATAATGCTGATACACTTGGTTTCCCATTTTTCAAATCTCTGAATATGCAAAGATGTCAAAAATATCATGAGAAAAAACCCCAATAAATGTTAAAATGAGCTTGAAATATTAAGCTCTGTTTTTATATTTCCATAGCTGTAACCAGTACTCCCACTCACCTTAGTAAAGTGAAGGCCACAGAAAGCCTCTCTGATTGCCCATCACAGAATTCTGTCTGCAGCTGAAGATGTTTTGTGCGATTGCTCATCCATATGGAATCAACTTTATCATGGGATAAAAAGGTGTTTCATTATATTCAAATGCACAAACACTTTTCAAAAACGTGTCGTTTGAGAGTGGTGGGTTCTCTTGGTAAACCTATATGAGCTGTATTGATTATCAGTCCAGATATCTTTAAAAATTACATTTTTTTTTCTTAAAAAAATATTTTAGAATAACTGGCCTTTCAATGCTTTTTTCAAAACAGTATTTCTGGCTGATTTTGTTTGGCCGATGAGCTGTAATCAATTATTAACAATACTTCCAGTGGGATGCATATTTGGACACGAGTCTTTAGCTCGTCAAAGAGAACAGAACCAGGGAAAGACATTCTAACAAATTACTATTCCCTGAAAGTAGTGCTTTGCTATAAAAAAACATGCCTTAAATTTAAAGCTGACTTGGAGTAGCTTGTTTCAGGTCACAGTAGTATATCATCAAGGTTTCAGGAGTGCTGAAATGTATTATTAAAAAATTTGAAATAGTGTTACGATGTTTTGAGGAGCTCAAAAAGTCCCATTCTTCTTGCAGTTCTGCTTGGAAATATTTACTGAAAGTGGGACTTGTCACAGAAAGGAAATTTCAGACCTTGTTTATCACTAAACTCAAGCCATCCTGCATACACAGAATGACCCATAATCAGATTTATTAGCTATGTAAAATGCTGTATCTTCTAGGTGGCTCTTCTGCAGTTGCTTCCTCTAAAGGAACAGTAATTTTTCATGTTGCTTTGTTACTGTGACAGTTTCTTTCTAATTATAACTAGTCAGAATCAAATACCTTAATGGCTTTGCAACTACTAAATTTAATCTGAACTGAGCACACTGAGACTATGGTCACAAACTGAGCAGTCAACCCTGCTTCTGTGCACTGTGGTCAGAGGACACAAGGATGTTTAAATCAGGGGAATTACCCAAAGAGCAAATATGGTCCATTATTTTTACAGACAGAGACACACAAAATCAAGGGAGGAAATGTAGAGGTATACAGGCTGGTAGCTGTCATCATTTAGGAGCCACAGTTTAAAATTGTAGGGTTTCGATGACAAACCTCAGCTGTCACTACAGCTATTATTCTTATCATTATAATCATTTTACCAAACCAGGCAGTATTTTAGGCTGACAAAAGCTTTTCAAGTCTTTGTTTTCTCATTGCACATGTATGGTGCCCTCTGTACCTGCTGAGTTGAAATCCTGCTTTAAAATCTGCTATAGTAGGAAAGGAAGTCTTTGACCGAGGAAGAGAAGTGCTGTGGACAGGATGGCAGCACATCTCCAGATCTAAATAAACTGATTCCTGCTAAAACCTTAAGGACTATATTAATCAAAACCCAACCAGTCAGACCCAGTAGGGCAAGAGTCAGCTGTGGAGAAGAGGCCTGGGCATTGTGCTGGTAATTACAGCTCTGAACCCACTCTGGAATGGGAACAGGGCAATCACAGCAGGCCAGATAACTGCAGGAAACTTCCAAGGATGCTTCCTGTGAAAGATGTCCCAGTTCCCCAGGCCCCTCTGCTTCCCACCAGCACTGGCAGCTCTGCCCAAACCCTGTGCTAGGGCTGTTCTTCATCACTAAACCCCAGGAACAGAGCTTTCATCAGCTGATCAGAGATAATCTTGGCAACGTTTAAAACTATGACCTGCAAGTCGGCTCATCACTGACATTGCAGCTCATGACCACGTAGTTCTTGATAAGATGCCCACTGGAACTCTTAATTTTAAGGCATTTAAAGAAAAGAGCTTAAAATAGGTAAATTGCTAATGAAGGATTGAAGCCCTAATTAATGTTGTTATGCTGATATGTTTGTCCTCCGTTTCCACTCATTTGTCTCTGAACCTTGGCTGCTTACTGGAAAGCTTCAGATTTATTCTAGAGCAAATAATAGACTAAAGCACCATAAATCTTTGTCTAATCTGTTTCCTGATTGAGGAATTGTATTTAGTTTTATAGAAATAACCATCTGACCCCTTCAGTTTCAAATGCAGTTAAATGTATGTGTAAAAATCACTCCCTCTTTCCTGCCCCATTGACATATATTCCTTTACAGAACTGTTATGCTTTGATAAAGCTCTGTTTACATTTTTAGGGGGTTTCCCTTCTTATATTATGAAAGAAGAAAATAATTTAGACTTTTTGTGGTATTTAACTGTAGCAGTGTTTTTATATGCAAAATATTAATATAAATTTTTTTAACAAAAAAGACTCCACCTCATAATTATCATTCAATGAAGATGGTAAGTAAAAATTAATAATGGAACTTAAAAGCTTTAATTTAAAGTTGAATAAAGAATTATGTTGTATAAATTTGACTCACAGAAGAGCGATTTTATATGATTACAAAATGGTTGTGTGAAAACAACCAGCTGAGGAAACAGCCAATATCACCAATAAGCTGTATTGGAATAAGTTGTTGAGGTGGTGAAGCATCATCAACAGCCACTTGTGAGCAAATATAACTAAGGGAGAGTCTGCTCATACAAAAAACTGCTACCAGCTCTTGAAGACTCTGTAGAGTGACCAGGATGATGAGTGGATCTGGGGTAATGCAGACCAAAACAAATGTTTTTACCACATTTACAGCATCTAAAACTTAAAAAAGGGGACATTAGATTATGCCATCCTTACTTTTTCTAATATGGAATAATTTGTCTCTTTTAAGAGGCATTTACTAGCCTATCACTCTTCCCTTAAGCACATTTTGGTTAAAGTAATTTCTAGAAATAATGGAATTGCAGGTATTGATTACTTTCAAATTGCAGGAGTTCCGCATAATATGATATTGGCAGCTAAGCTATGATAAAATTGCATGTTGTATTCTAGTTGAGTTGAGCAGCCAGACTTATCCCCAGTACCAGCATGGCCAGCAGGTACTGCTGCCACCCACCGGGAAACCTCGCTTGGCTCTTCCAGCAGGTCTTTACACACAGCGTTTGACTTGATATTAAGCAGAGCTCCTTTTAAAATTAGGTTTGAAAAGATGGCCCTGAGTCTGTAGGACATCCTTGTGCAGCTTGCTAAAAAGCGTAGAGTTAGGGCTGACGACATATGTATGAAAATGATGTAGACTCCTGAAAAAGAAATGTAGCATTTATTCTTTTTTCCTGAAGGAGCCTTCTTCCACCAGCTTATCCTTCTGTAACACTTAAAATTATTTTTATGTTGCAATTGGTACCTCTGGTCGAGGGTGTCAGATAATGCTCTGAACTTGAACACTGGTCTGACCCACAAGGTATCCTTGAAAGCATTTTTTTCTATGTAAATGAAAAAATTGCTTCTCCTTTTCCAGAGTTCTAATGGAATTAATCCATTGCTACAGGGATTTATTAGGCTGTTAATTAGCTTCTTACAAGTATTGCAATTCATTTACATTTCTGATTATGACACTTCCTTGTGTGCTTTTTGAACTTTTGTAATTTTATAATTGCTTGGCTAAATAGTTAGGACTGAGAGCCTCACCACATGTTCATTATGCATCCAAATTTTTCCTTCTCCTAATTTTGACACACGAGCACATCAAGTATACAGGACAAGGCTGTATATATAGAATATCTTCCTTCCAAATATGCCAAGGGTAAATGTTCCAATAAGGAGAAGAAACGGTCTAGGATGCTTGAATTATGGTTTACCAAAAACAACCTCAAAACATTGGGTAAATGTGTAAGAAGAAATATAAGCACATGCCAATGCAGACATTGCTGCACAAAGACCTCTGAAATTACAAATCCAAGAACACAATCCTGGAAACATCTCTGCTGACAGTAAAAGAGAACAAATATTAATACTTCAAGAAAATATGTCAGAGTGATTCAGTGTTTAGTTGTGATTCTTTGCACAAAGCAATTAGCTCTAAATTTGTCATGTAAACAGTTAAACTCTTGCATATTCTCTGCTGGCGAAACTAACTTTTAAGACCAACATGAAAATGGTAATTATACTGACATTTGAGCACAGTTCTTCTGTCTTCCCAGATTTCCATCACAGCCTTTCCTGCTTTATTAAAAAGTTGAAGAATTGAAAGGACTGTTGTCAGCAGAGAAAAAAAAATGAAAAAACCCAATATGATACTTCAAGCAGAAACATACAGTGCAATGCAAGTGCTCCTATCCATCATATCCATTGGGATCTCATGGCATATTCTGTCACCAGTGGCAATTAGGGTCTTGATTACACCATTAAAATGTCATCTGTCGTCTCTGTTAGTGAAAAGTGGAAAAAAATATTAGCTATTTGTTCCATCAAACTGGACACCCTCTGTATTTTGCACATACTTGCCTTGAATATAACTTTTAAGTAAATTCAGTTGATGTTCGCTTCTGGATGCAGGAAATGTCAACTTATATTCTTGTAGTAGTTATTTTCATGTAACTTTTAATCAGAAGACTGCATCATATTTCTCACCACAATTTGAAGCCACTCCTTCCATAAGTTTTTAAGTACTCTGCATCTTTTGAAAGATATTCAAACAGTTTTTCTCACAAGCTATGTTTAGAGACAATAATAACTAAATCATCATTCAATTGGGTGCAGTTAGAAAAATCATTGTTGTGGATAAATACCAGTTACTGAGCTGGCAGAAATACTGTGTAACGTTTGATGTTGTCTTGTTTTCTGCTAGGATGGAGTTTTTGTTTGTTTGGTTGTTTTTTTTTTCCTAGTAGCTGGTACAGTGCTGTGCTTTGGATTTAGTATGAAACTAATGTTGACAGCACCATGATGTTTTGGTTGTTGCTAAGTCAGTACCTTTATTTTGTCTCTCCTCCCCAACCCCAACCCAGAACGGAGTGAGCAAGTGTCTGCCTGGTACTGAGTTGCTGGCTGGGGTTAAACATGAAAGGTGTTTTTTATGTACTTGGTGTAATTTAGTGTAAATGCAGTACTTTACAATCTGCTAATGGAAAACTTTTGTGATATATATTTAAAAAAATAGCTGAATTTTGGGAAAAAAAATGGACTCATTGTGAAGTGACCCTCTTTTGAAGTGCAGCAATAGCTGAACTGGTTATTGCATATTAACGTATGTACAGGAATAGGTTTCCTTTGAATATAAGCACTGATCTGTAGATCTGAACCAGTGACGATCAGATAACTGTAACTAAATCAGTGCTCCATGGATTTAGTGCTAGGGCTCATGAGTGCCTGTGTGCTCCTAGGGCTGCTCCCGAGCTAATTGTGATGAGGATGTACTCAGGGGCTCCTGGGGTCAGGTTACTTGTAACAAATCTTTCACCCTCCTGTTGGGAAGAGGATATAATTCTGTAGTGATTATTGGGTTAGCATTTTGTAGTGGTAATTGAGTTGCTTGTAGCTTTATCTTTGGGGTATGAATGAGAACATCAGTGGCATTCCTTTCTACAGGTCTAGTATGTGAGATCAAACCAAAATTTCTTGCGGAGGACTTAGGGGTATTTCTCATGGCCTAATGGAGAGAGAGATTGCACCCTTGATGGCTGTGTCACTGTCACAGATGTGCACTCTTTGCAAGGTATTATTGACCTGATCTAGGTTAGACCCTATATCACCTCCAGTTGTAATTTAAGCTCTAGTGCATTCTCATTTTATGTCACTTTTCGGTTAGGATTTTGCTATACATTGGATTTTAAATAATCTTTTTTAAAATAGATTCATAGTGAGCTGTCTTTACCAAGCCTACACCATCCAGTCTGTTTTTAACATGAAACACCTATGCGTTGGTGCTGGTGATGGTGCTGACTTTAGGTCTTTCAGAGAAGATTGGTAACCATCCTTATGTTCTGTTAAGCATTTTAAATGTTTGATTAAATGGGTGCTGATAAGACAAGTGCAGCATAGTCTGCCAGTAATTCACCAAGACCATTGGGTTATTTGAAGAAATCAATACCTCAATTTATATGACTGAAGGCGTTGAGAAAAGGGTGAGGTGCCACTGAATACTTCCACAACTAAATAGCAATAAAGACACTAAAACAAAATCAAGGCACTAACAACTAATCTCAAGAATCTTAATACCATGTCTGACTATCACAACTTAGTCTGCTGACATAGCCTTTATTGATCTACTTAGTATCACAATATTTAGGGACTCCTCTGTGGCAACATGAAACATACTTGTACGTTTGCCTATTACCAGAGTAAATTGCAGTCCTTATTCAGAAGACAGGTAGGTTCAAAGATGTGGAAGAGAGATCAAGCTGTTTTCTGAGATTTCCAATAAAATATATTCAGTAATTCAAATTCAGCATAACACCACAGGACCAGCCCTCATCTCACATCTTGTACTGCCGTATCACAAACAAGCACTAAAAGGCTATGATTTGCAGTCCAGCTGCAACTCTTGCTGAAGTCAATGAAGGCTGTAGTGATTTGGCACCACTCAGATTCATAATCACTCCCAGCACTGAGAAAATAATGTTCAATGGAGAAACAGTAAATTAGAAAAAAATCTACAGGTTCTCACCATCAATGGAGTTAATGATCCCTCAGTCTAAATACAGTACACTAAATAAAGAATTGCTCTGCAACTGAGATAAGAGATGGAGCTTAAATTAATATTACTTTGGCCAAAAGACTGAATTCAATGTAACTATCACCCAGTGATTTGTTAAATACAGATTCAAATGCATTCTTTTTATGTAATAGTCCAGTGTATGTTTTTAACAGCATTCAAACACAGTTCTTGAGCTTTCCTCTGAGAACACAAATTCAAAGGTCTTGCAGTTCAAACTTACATTGAAAAAAAAAAAGGTTCAACTTGGGCTGGGCTATGCTATATAGGTTCAAATCTATTTGGTCCAATTCAGTTTGCTCTGAGTGGATATAAAGAACAAACCAAGTCACAATAATTGCATAATGTAAAACATCTTAATCATGGCTATGGCTTATTTACTTGGTGACTGCAGCTGGTGTTGTGTACCCAAGTATACCAGTTAAAACCTATGTCAATTTTTCTCTTTCTAAAGAACTATTTAAATAAATGGATCTGGTCTGAAAAACACCACAGTATTTATCAATCCTCAGCTTAGGCTGGTAATGAAAGACAACTTTGTTTCTTTTTCAAATACAGAAATTGAACTGCCTGTCATCAAACAAAGGGAAAGACAGCTTCTTACCCCATATTGGAGGATGGTACCATTAACCCTCAGACTGGCATTTAAGGGGTGAGATGATTTCCACATCACATTTTGCTCATTGTTCTGTTTTTCATGGTAATTCCTCCTGCTTGCAGCCGAGTCTCACGCTGTGCTCTGTTCCCCACTGTGCAAACCCACACACCAGTGCTGTTTGCCAGGGCTCATTCCCTCCACACATCCCAAACCCTGAGCCCAGGGTCACAGTCCTGAGCCTGGGCTGCAGGGAAGGGTGTATGCTTGGGCCCTGCAGGAGGCAATGTGAGCAAGCAGAACATGGTCTGCTGGTCATTTGGAGCAATCACAGGATATATGTTGCACTTAAATATATCCAAAAGTTCCTACTCTAGAGAGTTCTGGGATCCAAAGCAGTTCTTCAGGACTGGCTTTATTTCAGATCTTTTATTGGAAAGAAAACTGAAGGAGCTGAATGAACTGGCCTTCTTTCACTGAAAAAATACTGCTGAAAAAAAGGAGTTTATAAATCTAGTGATGAATATTATTACTATCGTTTTATTTTCATGTGTTATTAAACCGCCGTCAGGTTTCCTATGTTTGGCTACACTGTGAATAGTGCCTTGCTTTTTGCAGACATGCTATTGGCAGAGCTATGCTGTTCTCAGGTTAGAACTGATTCTCTACCACTGACATGAGCTTCAGGATGTATTTATTATTAATACAGAGAATCCAGTAATGTTGTGTGCTTGCTGAATTAAAGGCAAAATCAAAGGCACTTTACCTGTCAAGACCTTAGTTCAGAGTTTTCAGTTTATCCTGCAGAGGATGACAATATGTCATTGATTTCTGAAATGGAGCAGGCAGTACCTTCATTACCAGTCTGGCAACTTCATAGCTGTGCTCAGTGGCAAATCTAGTGCTGGTTCAAACCCCATCTGGTGCTTCCCATGGTAGGCATGTTGTTTTGCACTGCTCCATCACTGAACACTATCCATGGAAATAGATCTATATTTTCAACCACCTCCACTTTAAGGGATAAAATATTCTGGGAAGTATCCTCTTCCTCAAGGGCCAAGAGATGGAGTTCCTGGCCCACTAAGGAGGTGGGAAAGTCTCAGCTGCTGGAAACACCTAGCCAAGTGTGCATCAGCAAAGGGCCCCAAGCGGTCAAGCTGGCACATCTGTGTTAGGAAGGGCCTATGGTAAGATTGGCACCTCAGCTGGATTCTCTCAGCATTAGCTCCTGCCCTGCATCTCTTCATTCCCTTGCCCTGAAGCCCTCTACAAGGTAATGTATGTCCAACAGATTGTTCTGAATATACCCAGTGTTGTGTTCAAATGGCCTGCGTCCATCCTTCATCCTTATGTCAAGGATTTTCTGTCAGCTGGTTCAAGGCTTTAGAAATACTCACAGGAAATTGGAAATTCAGGACAAAGGAATGGTTTGGGATGAACATGCTGTACCTGGTGCTGATGGAATGGTTGAACGACTGGTGCACATCCTGTGTCAGACCTGAGTTTGAATCCAGACCCATACGTGACCTTAAATGTGAAATTTTCTCCCCAGTTCCCATTATTGTCTTCCATCTTATTTTACTAGTTTCAGTGAAGATCTGCAAAAGGATCTTTCAGGGAAGGCTTCCTTCCAACTCTGCATGCATAATCTTCTGCATTTTTGTTCATTCGATCTATGCTTATGCTATCATCACAGAAGAATGAGTAATTAAAAACATAATTAATTTCTTGCTAATTGAATGTTTTCTGAGTAATTCAAAAACCTGGATGATTACCAACAATAGGCAAATACTTAGAACCGTTAACCAGAATCTAAAAGCATCAGCAATAGCCATCTGGATTTACAAAACTTCTGGTCCATCTGTGTAACACAATAAACATCGCTGACTTCAGTCAGGAAAGGCACGAATGCCTGCTCCTTAGGAGGAAATTTTATGTGTTTAGGAGATGCTCTCTGGGCTTTCCTCTGACTACTTCTGTTGTGGGGTGGAATTCTGCTCAAAATCTGGAGCTGCATGTGATGCTCAGCAAAGGCCCTCCCTACACCTCTGCCAGCAGGAGGCAAAGAAAGGAATGTAATAACACTTCAGTCTTCCTCTTGAGAGGGCATCTGAGGGGCTGGGAAAAAATGAAGCAAGGTGTGGATGTTTGCCATCTGGAGATCAGACTCCAGGCTTGCAGAAGGGCCTGGATTCCTTCCTTGGCTTTTTTTCGTGTGGTTTGGGTATGGCTGAATCAAAGTGGAGCAATGTCAGGAGTGTGGGAAATTTGGAAATGAGCTGCTGAGCCTGGAAGAAAAAATCTGAGAGCTGTCAAAAAGTAGGGAAAGCCTGCCTGGACTGACTCCAAAGAGTTTTATGACTAAGAGGACCAAAACCATCTCAATACATCGCTGGAATGAACTTGCAGTATGGCAGCATGCCCAGGTTAGAGATGGCATCAGGACTCTGTTTACAATCCATCTGCAATAAATAGAATGTTTAGTCTAATGCAAGAACATGCTGTGTCCTTCTCCAGAAGGAATCCTTGTCCTTCACCCAGAAATCTGCACTGCATTGTGGATGCTGTAAAAAGCTCCAGTGTATCCAAGCAGGGGTTTCCCATGGGGCAGGCAAATGCCATAAGCCTGATCCCAGTTATGTCTTTTCTGCAACAAAGATATTCATAGGTGATAGCAGATGTTTTTACTTGTCATATTTCCTCTGAAACTAAGAGAAATATTATGTCTTGTTTGGCGATTTTTGTAGCAAACATTTTCTGTTACCTCCACATTTCATTTTCCCCACAAGAACAAGGTCTTTTTTCATCCTTTGCCAAGAGCAAGAAAGGAGGAAATACTTCTCTGCCTCCTTAGCCTTTCTCTCATCTTGATCAGTCAAGCCTTTGTTATCTTGCCAGACAACTGTTACCTGTTCTAGTACCACTCAGTCTCACAAGCTGCAGAGGAGAGCACAGCTTCCTGGGGAAGCCAGCAACTGAAGTTTTGGCCATTGGTTGGATAGAAAATCACCCACCTGTGTCTGTGTTTGACCTTGGCAGGGTACAGTCAATAGAGAAGCAGCATATTTGAAATCCTATTTCTTTTTGCTTATGGTAAATAAATGAGCCATTCAAAGAGAATGTGATATTAGGAAATTATCCTCTGCTGCATGCCAGCTTCAAATAGATCTCAAACAGCACTGATAAAATCAGGGAATCTTTTTTGCTGTTTTAAAAGAAGTTACTGAATTTTCCTTTATTCTCTAGGTGATGGGAAATTTCAGTCATACTACAGTGCTTGGAATCTAATATTTGGCTCTTTCACATCACTCATTACCTCATGGAATCCCACATGCCAGTTTTTTAAAAGGTTTGCTTTTAAGCCTTCCAAGGATAAATATGTCTTCAGCAACATTTAATGACCCAAAATATCCCAGAGAGAAAACACTTGCTGTGCTGTTGGCTCCAGTAGCTGCACTGCTTCCCACAGGACGTTAAACCCCAGCAACTTACAGTGAGATGGGGACAAGCTTTCATAATTTCCCCTTTCTATAGCTGTGATTTTGTGACTTGCTTTGTCTCTTTCCTGTTGTTTTCGTTCCGTGAGCGGCTGCAGCCTTTGTTACCCAACTGTTGTGCAGGGATTTGGGATTATTTTCAAATTTGGCCAGGAGGTCTGAGTAGACAGATAGCCTGAGGGACAAATGCTAATTGCCCAGCCTCACTGAAATCCCAGAATTAGGGAGGTAAAGCCACTGGCCTGTCAGTGGAGTATTTAAGGGAAGCCCTTAAAAGCCTGGGAAAGAGAGAGCCAGTGGTAGGAAGAGGAGTTGTAGACAGAGTTTACAGTGCCTTTGTTCTCTCCTGCCATACAGGGGACTTACCTGCCAAGGCTATGTGTTCTTTAAAGACAGGTAATGGAGATGTGATACAGAATGCAATGAGGAAAAGGAGGTGGTGGCTGAAGGAGGAGGAATTGCTGTGCAGGGTAGGAACATCAGCTCTCTGCTCTCCATTCACAGAGGGGTGATCTTTCCAGACTCCAGTTTTCAAAAGGCAGGACAAGGCTGGCAAACCCAATAACCAGATGATCAAAGTCAGTATTTAGACATAAAAATACTGAAATTTCATAGGGAGGTTTGGAGGGGGAATTTGTTTTTTCCTTTTTCAATTTTTAACTCCAATCCTAGGCAAAAAACAGCACCCCAAATGAAAATGGGTCTTTTTCTGTATCAGTCAAAATCTTTTTCAGATGCAGGCAAGAATTGTTGCCTTTCTTCAGAGAGTGCAGCAAAGTCAGTTGAAAACACAGTGTTAGCCAAAATGACCCAGTAGGCAGCAAAATGCAGCACAAAACATAGCTGGGCAGTTTCTAAGCCGAGATAGCTGGGCAAGACCTCTGAAATACAGCAAAAGAGCAAATGACATTGAAATAGCATGTTTAACAGCATTCAGTTTAAATTTAACCTTCTAAAAGACATACTGAAATCACCAGCTTGGAATCTGGCTCACCTAACTTTACATTCTGAAATGCTTGTCCCACACTCAGTGCTGGGAATAGGTTTGCTGCTGAGACCGTCTCTGCCACTTCTCCATCCATTTTATTGGCCAGTGTTCAAATTTTATTTCTTTAGTTAAATTTTATGGTTAAACATTATGTATGGGCACACCTCATTTGATCAGTTATAGCCATGGAGTTTAGCCAATTTATGGCAAAATAGCCCACTCCTGTCACAGAAGGGATGAGATTCACAGAATTAATATAAATTCCTTGAGGCAGTAGCTGCATCTGAGAAGCAGTAAGGGGAACCAATCCTGTTATAGTATGATAGTTCAGAATACTACAAGTTTTGCCCATTTCAGCATGGTAAAATCCACATATGATGCATGGAATCTCTTTCTTTGGTGGATAGATGATGGAAATCATTGATCTGCCTAATGTGCTGTTCTCCTGGCAGACAGCCTAGTCTTCAGAGGATAACTGAGAGCTCTCACATGCTGTTAGTGTTTTTTGCAAGGGCTCTCCAATCACATACAAACAGACCAACTCTTACTCTGCAAGATGTATATAATGGCATTGATCTCGGAGGATGGTGCTCACACCCAGCCAGGAGAGAACTGGGCTCATATTCTCTAAACCCACTGCATGGTGAAGTAAGATCCTGTTCCAGGAAGTGTATTTCACTGGCACAGAGTGCCTGCAGCGTGCCAGGACTGGCTGCTCCAGAAGGTGACTTTCTCTCTCAGATACATAAGTTCCCGTGCCTATTCTTTAAATATAAAATAAGCATTCTTAAACCCTCTCAAGTGATGAATTTCTTCTACTAAAGTCGTACCCGTGTGGGGCAATGAGGGCTATGCAGACACTGTATTTTCAAAGCATGTAGTACCTTTCCTCTGTACTATCCAGCCAAGCAAAAGCTTTAGACTCCTCTCTTTGCTTTTTTTTTGCCAGGTTTTACAAGGATATATTAAGTGTCAGTGGCATGCCAACAGCTAACAACTGTGGCCATCGAATACACTCTAGAAGAGCAAAACTATCAAAATAAACCTTTAAAGAACAAAAGAGTGGACAAACTGCAGAGTGGACAAACTTCCAGCTATCTTTAGCAGTACTCAGGTCATCAAAGGATATTGTGACTGCCCACATGCCGAGTGTACAGGCAGCCCTCCTTCTGGTGTTGCATATAGGAAAGGCATTAAGAGTGAGTTCGTTCAGTCTCAGTCAATAACATGATAAGTTTGCAAGTACACTCCTGTGTGTGTGCATTTGTGTTCTGGGATATTTTGAGAGGATGCTTATGTTTTGCTTTTTTTGCCTTCATATGTGATCAGGATATGTAGATTATGATTGCTGACTCTTGACTGCATCAGCTCTTGTGGCCACATTTTCACTATATCTGCACACTATATTTGGACTTTTTTTCATTTGTAATAGTATGGATTTTTCTTCTTCCACGATCTCTTGCAGTCTATCTATTTCCCTAATCATCCTCCCTCCTACTGTCAGCTGAGTTGGGGCTTGCAGTGCCAGCTGCAGTTCCTGCTTGGTGCAACATGTGATTCTTTTGTGGAAACTTGGTTTGCATCCTTCCATTTGAAAATAAATTCTTTCAACTCAGTTCTTTCAATTCAGTCAGTGGTCATATGCTCAAAGTTTTCTCGACTAAAAGACATCCATTCTCACTGTGGCTAATGCCACTTGAGATTAGTTGAGATGGTATGATTGGTACTTTTCTCTTATATTTCTGAAAAATTCCCCACATTATTATCCATTTCTTTTCTGTCATTAATCACAGTGTTCTTCTATTTAATGCGATCAGCCCACAATGCATTTGGGAATCCATGACAGTACTTTCTTTCTCTTCATTTTGAGAAGCATAATTTGTGTGAACTTCAAGAGTATTCCTGACATTACTGAAAGCTCCCTTGTACAGCTGGAATTTATGGATGGGGATATGTTGATGCTTTCTCTTCCTTTTACCGTGGTTGCTGTTGCTGTGGATGCCAATCCCTTTCTTGCCCTATCCATCTTGAGACGTTTCCCACGGGTGTAGATAGTGAAGCTCTCTTTATGATACACACATGTCCCCTGGCTGTTCATATCAGATTGACCATGTGATGGAGGTGGAGCACGTGCTCTGGAAAGGGCACTTTACTGCTGTTGAGTCAGGTCTGCCACACAGGAATCACTTCATGTTTCTCCATTGATTCCCTGATGCTTCTTTTCCCACCTTATTTTCCAAGTATTTTCTGTGGGTTGTTTTGCTTTTAAGTTACAACTTAAACAACAACTGTAATCATGGCATACTGACTGTTCATATACCAAGCCTAATACACTTGAACTTTAACAGATACCCTTCTTTATTTTCTCTTTTTCCTGCCTGCCTGCCTGCCTTTTCTCTTTTTTCCCCTAGCTGCAATACTCCTTGACTGAGTCACTGTGTCCTAGTGCTGAATCTAAGAAAACTGAAGTGGTCATCCCTTGAAGGACAGTATTTCATCAAACACTCCAGTCTGGCTGAAGTTCCTAAAAGCAGTATTGGTGAGGATTTTTATCTTTTTTTAAGGACTCTAGAAAACAGCACAGTCCTCTCCAAAATGTATTTTCTTTCTGCTTATGCAGGCTTTGAAGGCTACTGCCTATGCTTTTACATTTTAACTTGGAAACCACAGAAAAAAAATGAAATGCTCAAGGCGTTCTAGATTTAGATGAGTTCAAGTAAGCACTTAAAAATAACTCTTGGATGCTGTGCTTCATCCCACTATCACTGATTTTGTACTAGAAGTTCTCTCGAGGAAGGCACAAACTTTGTTTAAGGACCAAATGCTGATAAGAGAACAAGCCAGATAAGGGCTGCAGCAGGTGTTCTTGTTTGGTTTGGTTTCTCCCTGGTAGAAATAAATATTTCTTTAACAGATTTTTGCCTTTCAATGCTGGTTTTTTTCCTCATCTCATCTCATCTCATCTCATCCCCAGCCACTTCTGTACCTGTGCCATCTTATTGAGGCTTTGATTCAGCTCTAAGAGCTTTGATACCCTGCTGAGAGTGGATGTTGAGAGCGTGACCTTGGGTGCGGTCTTTTTAGGGCTGAGATTTTTGCACAATCATTCACTGTGTCTGTAAGAAAAGTGCCAAAGCCTTCAGTGGAGGGAAAGCAAAGCAGCTAAGATGCAACAAGCATCTGAAAGTTTCATGAAGGTGAAATGTTGAAGGACTTTCACCTTAAACTTGGCCTTAGTTCAGTATGTCCCAGGAAAGTGGTGCTTTTTGGGTTGTTTTCACAGTTTTTGTCATCAACTGAAAAGATATTACATAAGCTGTCTCAGTAAAATTACACATCTTTTACTGCTGTATTGCCATTATTCTTTTGTATATTACTTATGCTGTTGTCTGTTTCTTCCTGCTCATCCCACAAAAAAAAAAAATTACATTTTATTAAGTGTTTTACTGTCCTATCAATATTCTTGCTTCTATTCTGCTTTGCCCTTCCTCCTTCTTTACAGATAGCAAACCTTCCACCTCAATTCCCAATAAACTAGTTCGTTAACTGGTGTAGTATTTTGTTGGTTTAGACTATATCCTATCACCTTTCATGGCAGCTAATCTCAATTTGGAGGTTCAATCATGTGTGTGGGTTTAGGGTGAGACGCTTTGAGAGTTGCTTTAAAGTTGTTTGGGGAATTCACTGCATCATTTTCTCGACAGACTCCAGTGCCATCTCTGAGCTCAGCAAAGCTACACTATCGTGAACAGCAGTTCCTCATTTTCTTTGGGGGGAAAGAACTTGGAAAATCCTTATTCTGCAAATTATAGTTAATATTCTAGTATAAAATTAAGCAAAGTGATAGTTAATATCTCATGTACACGTTAAATTTTAAGGGATATATTCTCCATTCATTTCATGTGTGATTGCTCCTCTTTGACAGTAATTGGAATTCTGTGTAAAGAGAGACCATCAATGGTAATGTAAATTGAAACAAGTCTGATATAATACAGCTTGTAAAGAAAGGGTCGTTCAAGTAACACTGCTGCAGTATACAACTGTTCTGTGTCACTAACAACTAAAGGATCCTCCAGACTGTTAATAATTCTAGGATGTATGAAGTAGGATGTAGTAGGATGGTATGATCTACTGCTGCTGCATCAAGGTGTTAAATAAATACCATGAGGTAACTGTTTTCTGTAGCAAATATTTGAAATTGGCTACATAAAATGGACTGAGCTCTGTTACAGACTCACAGCTCACTGCAGTGCACTGAGAAGGGATAGCTTCAATGTAGTTTACAGCACCTATAAAAAGTGACATGAAAATTGATAAGAAAGATGTTAGTTTCCTGACTTGTACATCTTAGTCAGCTGAGCTGGAGACAAATCACAAGAACAGCAAGGTCTGACTGCTTCCTTATGCAACTGGGAGAAAAACAATCCCTCTCCTTGTTGACAGACAGCTCGGTGCTCTGTCGCTGCAGTTCAGCTGGCAAAGGCAGAAGAGGGGATCCGGGAGCTCGGTCCCTGCCACGCCCGGGCGCTCCCTGCCCGCCGCCGCTGCTCTTCAGCCAGCGCTGCCCCGAGGTGGGTCCTGCCTGTGGGGCTGCACAGCCACGGCACACGGTGAAGCCTCCCTCACGGTAAGGCTTTCCCAGCTCTATCTTTAGGGACAAAAAAACATTTATATTTTGTTCTACTCTCTCCATCTAAGTCCTTCCTTCACAATGGTGCCTATAGCAGTTATTGTCTTTAAGGAGTTTTCTTGAATGGGATCACTGCCCTGCTTTCATTAACCGTGCAACCACACCAGCTGTGGTAGGAGCACCAGAGAGAAAAGCATGGAGTTAAGAAGGGCACAGGGGATGCATTAGTTGACATTACTGCTGACAGAAATACTCATTTGTTCCAGCTTTGATAAACTTTGCTCCCCAAAAGTACTCCTTCCAAACTCACTGCTTCTGTAGGACCTTGAGTGTCAGTGGTCCTTTGTTACAAAGTGTGTTAAAACAGTGCAAAGACAGCCACAGACACCCTCAAAGTGAGAAATACAGCACCTGGCACTTCTGTTATGCTCTTGTGTTCTATTTGGGTTTCATTCTCTTAGTGATAAGTCTTCACTTTACTTCTACCTTGAAATACACCCATAGAAGTTAACTCCAGTTTCCTAAGGAAACACACACCCAGACCAGGATTTATTATGACTTAACATTTATTTCCTCTATAAATGGAGTTAATTGCTAATTATTTTGACTGAATTAATTGTAGTGAATGCAAGTTTACACCCTCCCAAAAATTTATTCCAGGAAGCAAACAGTTCTTTCTAGTCTCTGCTTGTCCTAGGACCAGTCAGGATGAGGCATAGGCATTTGTGTCTCAAAAGAAATGACTGCAAAGGGGGTAGATTTGCTTTTGTCATCATGTGCTTCATGTTAAATGACAACCAATTAAATAAATGTGAAAGGAAACCAAAGCATCTGGCCTAGGCATGATTTTCACTGAAAGATGAGAAGCATGTTTGAAACAGAATGTTTACACATGCTGGAAAGCCTCAGTTAAATATCAGTGTGAGGAGGTGGTGGGACAGGAGGGAGGATCTGTGGTGTGTTGTACTTTGAAGTGTTTCCTGCAATCGAATTGGGACTTATTTTGACAATGACAGCATTTTTTTTCTGTACAGAAGTAAGAAATTGAGTATTTTCAGGGTTCATTTTAAAAAAGAAAAAAAAAAGCAAACCTAGTTCCGCTATTAGAATATCACATGGTTTGAGGTTTTTACAACACAACTTAATCAGATTGCTGTAGCATTTAATACCTCAGTTCATAGTAAGGCTGTGATTAAGAGGTATGTTTTCCAGTCTAGAATAAACAAACTTTGTATTTTTAGTTGTTGTGGAATATCACTGAGAGGCAGAAGCAGAGGGAGCTAAATGTTTCTGCTGTTTTGCAGGTGAGCAGAACTAATAAATCCATAAGGAAAGATTTTTTTTTTTTCCCAAATGCTAATGATTTCTGATAGACCAAGGGAATTCTCTTAACTATATGAAAATGTGAGGAGGAGAAGGGAAGGGGTTTTTTGCAGCAGGACTATGAGGATCAGCTGCAGTATTGCTGATGTGAGGATCAGAGGAAATAAATCTGGGGCAGGTAAAGAGACTCCTTGGTAAAAAAGAGAAAGAATCTGTATTTCTCTGTGGACTCTGAACATAAGTACGAAGAAAAAAATGGGGGAATATTTTCTGGGGTTTTGTCTGAATGGAGAGGAGAGCAGCTATGACTTTGTACCCTCTTTTCCCCGCTTTAAATTCTCACATCCCTTTCCTCCTCCCAAAATGGCATCTCATTTCCACTCATTTGTTTCCTCCTTAGCTGTGCTTCTGAAATGCTGTGAGTAGCCTCATATTATAAATTATATCACTGAATTGATTACATTTACCACACTGATTCCACAAGAATATTTAAGTTTCTGAGAAAAAGCATAGACACCTTTGTGAAGGGCAATGTGTGCATGTTATGTGTTAAATTACAAACCCTCAGCATTTAAACCTTAGAGTTCTGGGAAATGGTGTGTTTAAGCCCTGGAGAGGCAGAGAGAGCATCAATGCCTGGGCATGTGCCAGAGCCCTCCAAAACCCAGCCCAGGCACTGCAGGCTGAAAGTGAGAGCATGATGGTGAAAGCCAGTTAAGATGTAAACCCACACTGATTCCAAAAGCTAGAGTCTAGGGAAGTCTTACCCTGAATACAACTGAGTCTATGAAAAAAAAAAAAAATAGCTGGACTCACTGACTTTTCATCAAAAGCTTCAATGGTACCAATGCATTGCTGAAGTTTAATATGTTAACACTTGATGTGAAAGCAAATGTATATCCTCTTACACCAATGTGGTAATTTATACAGTGCTGGAAAGACTTTAGGCTAGGGAATAGTACTTTAAATGAAGGGGGAACCTTTACACCTGTTGTAATAGAACTTAATTCTTTCTCAGAATGCTATTTATTAAAATGTAGGTTTATTTTTAAAAGGCTACACTGAAAAAAAGTCCTTTTGACAACCCTATTGTTCAACATTCACTGAATAACTTCTAATATGTCTCTGAGGGTTCTTATGCTTGTGCTTTGTCTTGGAATACATTGCTGTTTTGTCATCACCCTGATATCCATGCAAAACTCTCAGTATATGGAGCTGCAAGGGTAAAAATTGTGTATTTTCAAATACTTGCTGAAACTCAGATCCTTGCTTTGGGCTTCCTGCAGCATTATTCTCTTCTGATTATCATTCCTGCAGGTTTTACATGCTGCCTCTGCATTTTAAGCCTAATGAAAATGATGTAACATTGTGCATAGTTCCTTTCTTAGCCAGTATAAAGAATTGGGCAAGTACAAAAGTACTTGCTGTGATTTTTTTTCTGAGTGTATTTCTGGCAGATTGGGAGTGCAAAGAAGCTTGGCTTTGGCAGGCTTTCCAGGTGAAATGTAGCTACATCTGAATTTGGATTCCCCCAGCTTGGTAGATCATATTCTTATAAGGTGATTCAGAAAGTATTCTCTGGGGTATGCGTGCTCTGAATGTGCATATTTGTCTTCCTTCACTGCTATTTGTATAGCTTCTTTCAAATTTTTGCCAGGATGACAGTGTTTGCATATGGCCTACTTTGGTTATTATTAGATTTTTCCTGTGCCCCATAATTGACTCTTTTCTGAGATGCCATGTAAGATGCCTGAGGTCTTTTCCGTGTGTTATTTAAATATTTGATGTCTTCCATTAGTTTGTCTGCATGCCCTGTTCTGCTCTTGAGCAATAACCTCAAATGTTTTCAAGCCCTGTACCATTCTCTAAATCTACTGAAAGACCAGTGGTATCTAGCGAGGAGCTAACTGGGAAATGTTAACTGGGCATAGTGGGGCTAAAGTCAAAAGACAGCATCTTGCAAAGGGCTAAGGCCTCCCTGCCAGGGGGTAACAAAGGGAGAAGATCACACTCTGTAGCTATTTTGTCAACTGGCACAAATGATAAGGCATCAATGTTTTGACAGTGTTGTCAGCTGAGTATTTTTTCTAATGGAGTTATGATCTTATTATCAGCCAAAATCTGCTGTATCTTTGCCACATTTTAAGATCTCTTTTGATTATTTTGTACTATTAAATAAATTTCTTCCTCAGCCATCATCCAGACCTCTGGATCAAAGTAAAATATGCGAAATTATTAACTTTTATAGAAATGCTTGGGGAATTGGGATGGGAATCCAGCGCTGTTTGGACATGGAGATATTTTTGGAATTTGGGGAAAAGGTGGGTGGTGGACAAGAGAGGAAGAATCCATGTTATTGATTTCCTAATTATGAGCATGTCATGTCAGACACTAAAATCAATAAGCTGTTCACTCACATTTCTGCATGACTGGAGAACACCGTGAGTTATCATGGTGTATATTTTTATTTAAACAGCTGTGTACATGACCTTACCTAAGGGTCACAGCCAGTGAGCTAAAGCATGTTGCAAGTGAAATTTCAATGGGATATCTGCTAGCTAGTGAAATTATACACTCACATGACTAAGCAATTTAAGGTAAGTATTGTAGCCAAGAACCAAAATTCTTCACACTGTAAAAATATTTCTCTGAGTTCATTCAAGCATTTAACTATTTGACTGGATCATAGCCAGAAGCTAACTGAATAAACTTGTGCTTGTATAGGCTGGAAGCAATGAAAAAGCTGCTGCTAGAATGTGGAGTTTTTAGAAATGTCTAATTCTACTCTTTAAATACAGATTGCTGGACTCTGTCTCTTAATTTTTTTAATCAAAGTCATGGAACAGCATTCAGCAACTGGGAGGCAAAAGAATAAAACACATCATGTATTCTGGAATGCATTTTATGGGGGGAAAAACCACAAACAACAAACCAAAAAACCTCACCTCTTTAGCAGCCTCATGTTCATTCACTAGGTTATGAATGACTAATGATGTCTACGAACGTTGTAGACATTACTGTTGTAGACATCTTAATGTCTCTGCTGGACACCAAATAGACATTGTATTCACAGTGAACTGAAGCATTATGAATTCTAGTGCATCAGTCAGGTGCCAGATATTTTTGTGCTTGAAAAGCCAATATTTCATTGTAGTGTGGATTTTTTTTCTCTCCTTTTTTTCCTTTTTAATTACTCATTAAAATTTTTGCAAACAAGAACAGGAGGAGCACTAACAATCTGCAAAATAGGAATTATCTTACTAATCTGAAAAACTGAACACAGCGCTAAAAATATCTGAGCTAGCTTTTTCAAATTTGCTAGCAATATCCTGCTCGGGAATGGTACAGGTGGTGACGCACCAGTTTAATCTCAGCCACTAGAGTTAAAACCTGCTTCAGTTCAGCCAATGGCATTAAAATGTTGCTGTGCCTAGGCTAATAAACTCTGTGTCCTCTGGCTCTTATGCTGAGGGGTTACACCTAAGCCTATTTTCATTAGAACTTCAATATATATTGAAATTTTCAAAGTGCTAAGGTCGGTATTTATCCCAAAACTTTTCTCAACAAAACTAAATGCTCTGCAGTAATTCTACACAGTTTGGTTTAAAGAGCTTTTTACAAGGTCATTTATTTTGGATCCTTAAGAAAGTGTGGAACAATGCAGGTATATGTGTGTCACCTAACAGATCAGGCCTGCTCTCTCCAAGCCAACTAGCACAACAGCCATGATTGTAGGGAGAATTCAGCTGGCTCCACCATAATTGAAGGTGACAGCCAGTATGGAACTGAAGAACATCTGCCTCATTCAAGGAGGAGAACTGTTCAGGAAATTAATGATGCTGTGTACTGTATTTTAGGAATTAACTCTCTGTGATAGAGAAAACATGGATATATGATGACAGTTGCAAAGCGGGCAGAGAGGTTGTATGATAAATGGGAACAGGCTTTCCAGAGCAAATAGTCTTTATTGCAGCTGCTTGCCGTTTATTGCTTGAATTGCATCCCCTAACATTTGAGTTGTTTTGTTCACTTGCTATATTGCTTGTGAATTTAGGAAAACAGAATTTAGTTCTTTTAGGCACCGAGAATTATAGCTTAAATAAAGGATTTTCTCCTACACTTGAAGTGAAATAATATGTGCTGAAATATTCTGTTGAGTTGAATCCAGAATGTTCAACATCTCATGGGATTCATGTCCTGACAAATAACTCTTTTGCTGCTTGTATCTAGAGATTAGTTCTAGCTAGTTAATATACAAGAACTTTATTACTGCCCAAGTTTTTGAAATAACCAAAATCACCCTGCTAAGGAGTAAAATCTAGTGACCCATCATGAGAGTCATGTTTATTTGTGTACAGATGATGGCAAATTATTTTGCTTGCTTTGTGATACACAGAGATTGACAATTGTTCAGCCTGGAGAAGAGAAGGCTCTAGGTAGACCTTAGAAAGCCTTTTTAAAGTAATCTACAAGAGAGCCAGAGAGGGACCTTTTTCAAGGAGTCATAGTGACAGGACAAGGGATAATGACTTCATACTGAAAGGGCGTAGGCTTAGGTTAGATATTAGGGAGAAATTCTTCACTATGAGGGTGGTGAGTCACTGGAACAGTTTGCTCAGGGAATCTGTGGATGCCCTATCCCTGAAAGTGTTCAAGGCTGGGTCAGATGGGGCATCTTTGAGCAAGAGAGTCTTGTGGAATGTTCCCTGCCCAATGGCACAGGAGTTTGAACTAGATGATCTTTAAGGTCCCTTGTAACCCAAGCTATTCTATGATTCTATGAAAATATTGCTATTATGTAGTGATTTTACTGCAGACCAGATTGATTCTAAAGAGTATCAATTAATGCAATGACCCATGGTGATCAGAGAATAGCACCCCTTTCATTTACCTGCCCAGTGTTTGCAGCAATCTGATTCCCATTTTAGTAGCTTTTCTTTTGGAAAAGAAAAGCTACTAAACTTCCAGGGAAGTTGTTCTCTGATGTTGCTGTTTTGGAAGGTGTTCAGGTGTCTGAAGCTGAAGTTAGATGTCTGCTGTGCTGTAAGTCTGAGCAGAGATTTGCTGAGCAAAGCAGATCAAACTGTGGGCCAGAGTTAATCTTACTGAAGGTCTAATTGCAGACCTTCAGTGCCAGCCATCTCATGGCTGGCACTGAAGTGATCACAAACTCTAAAGAAGCCATTGAGAATATGCTGTTAGAATATTTTTTTTTGCTATCTGCCTCTTTGTACAGCCTTCCCTTCTTCCTTTCTCTCTTTTCCCAGTTTTCCTTTTTTTCTGGCTATTGGATCATGCTAAAAGTCAGGGAAGGTGGGCCTAGAGCCAGGAGAACTCCCCTTTACACACTTCCAAATTCTAGCAGGCAAAACGAGCATTAGGAACCAGTGCTGTGAGTATAAACTTCAGGCTGACCTGTGACCATGCCCAAAAAGAGCAGTAGAAAGGCCTCATGAGGTTCAGCTTATGCTGTTCCTTATGCTATTCCACCTTGCCCATATAAATCAATGTTCTTATCAAACAAAGCCCAGTGTTGGAGATTATCTTGTGCTCTTTATTTACAATTCAATTCATTAGGTGATATATTTTTTTTGTCAGACAATGATCAAGGAAGAATTAATTTTTTTTTTCTTGTAGTTTACTTTCTCCACTTTTCCACCTAGGCATAGCTGTGATGCATACCTGTCATATTTCTGAGTTCTAGAGTGTCTATATAAAAAAATGCTGATTACATTCTTAAACCAGAATTCCATAAATACAAAACTCCTTAAATAAATTTCAAGGGATGTGTGGGAGTAGGAGGGACTTGTTTGGGTTTGTTTGATTTGGTTTTTTTTAAAGCAAGCTTCTTCTAAAAGGTTATCTAATTGTTTTCTACTTATTGTATATTGATTATACTACTATATTTCAAGTAATTCTTCCTCTGATTATCTCTAAGCACTGTAATTATGGCTAATTATCATAATACATATACTGTGTAATTTCATTATATCCCATGGTGACTCAAAATCCAAGCTGATACAACTGACAGCAGAGTCTAAGCCGTTATGTTTTGTTCTGCTACTGCAGAAGTCTGATGTAAGGCAGTCTCCCTGATCTCATGTGAAAGAATGTTCACTTTTATGAAATAGCTTTTCTCCTAGGGCATGAAAGGTGCAGTGGGCAATAAAGCATTTAGGGAACCAAAGCAGACTTTGTAGTCAAAAAAATCCTTAAAGTTTTTTTTACTTGATCATCAAGAATGATATTAGATTATCCGACCTTGGGATCTCATCCCTAACCATAAGCATTCCAGAGAGAAACTGAGTAAAGCTTGACTTGGGCTCTTTCAGAAGGGAATTCAGAGCACCTGCCTCCACTGACAGGAAAAGGGTCTCAGGGGAAACTAGATTTCTTGGTAAAATTAGGTAACTAAATTCAGATGGGAAAAACACTCCTTTGCTCCTAAGCGTTAAGCAGACAAATTTCCCTCGATAGAGTTTTGCAGGATTAAGGAATATAGTTAATTCAGACATGGTATGCAATCCTATGGCTTTCATGTGCTTTTTCCCCTGTGACTTTCCCCAAGCAAGGCACTCAGTTTTTATTCACTAGTTTGCAAGCATGACATCATCTCATTAGGTATCTGGGCAAGTTCTATTAGTAAGCTGTCTCTGTAAAGATATGTCTTTCAGAAGCAAAACATAGATTTCATAGCTCCTCTTCTAATTCAGCAGAAAATGTTCATCCAGCTACCCAGTGTCTGGTGGGATTAATGATATAATGTTACATATTTTATAGAAACAATTCAAATACCCAAAAAGAAGACACCAAATGCTATTTTAGATGGGTGGGGTGTCCTGCCCAGCCTTTGCCTGGTGCCTCAGAGCAATTTGGATGTCTTCAATGTACTGTATCCCATTGCCAGCCCTGCAGAGAGGTCACTGCGCCCTAGGATATCTCACAGGTCATTAGACAAACACAGTTCAGCAGCTGAATCTCACCTTCTCTGTCTAGAAGACAGCTATTTCCTTTTAACAATACAAATTGGTGTGATATTGTCGCTCAATGTTCCATCCTTAACAAAAGTAGTTTCCAAGCTGTTGTCATGTCTGATGGAAACCCCTAAGCCAATCTTTTAAATTGTTGTTCCTTGCATTTGGGGTTTTTTTTTGCCGCTCGGAACTGAATAGTGATTCTTTAGCAAATGTAGTCATTGCTTCAGGAAGCAAAAATAAATTGTTATGAAGCAATTAAATACCTAAAGCAAAATGGCAGTAATTTGGAAACCAGATTAATTTTGGTACCATTATGAGATACTGTATTGTGCACTACAGAATTTTGACATCATTGCATTAAATTTCAAGCGGAGTTTATGGGATGTGACAATTAACACCAAATCCACTTTTGACCTGTAATGGAGTATCTCACTTTAAGTGTTTGACAGTCAATAAAGCTGTCATATCCAGAACTTCAATAATAAGTTAGAACGCTCACACAAAATATCTTGAACTGAAAAGCAGTACTCTTCAAGTTTAGTTAAAACAATCAGCTTCAGTTACTAATTTTCTTGTGGGTTTCGTGTTGCTTCCACAGGAGTGCAACAAAATTTCTGTCTTCTGTCAAATACCTGCAGAGGATACCACTCGTGTAATGCACTGCCAGGTTTTTAGTCAGTGCAATACAATAGATGTAAAGCAGAAAAGTGAGGTTTCATGGAAGAAAAGGGGAGGGGGGTTGGTTTGTTTGTTTGTTTTATTAGATAAACTTCTTAAAAATAAAGAGTCCATAACCTGAAATCTCTTGAGGAAAAAGCTTAGAAAGAAATGATTGATTAATCAAAAGCAATTCTCCTTTGGAAAAACATTCCAGTAAAAATTTGCAATTATTTCCATTTTGGGGTGTTTTCTAGTATATTTTCTTTGCCATTTTGCTCTGCTAACTTCAACAACACTCAATTCTATGGCAATAAGGTACAATAAATCACAGTTGGAAGGATATCTGCAAAATAAACATTCCTCCCAGATTAATGAGTCAAACATCTAGACTGCAGCTGCAGTAGATAGAGGTTTCTTGTTACTTGCTACACCTCCAATACAAACTACAGGCTCTTTCAAAAGAAGCCAGGGAAAGCTCTTTCACTCTTGCCTACTCATCTTTTGGAAATGTGCTCAACAGAGAAGTGTTTATAAAACTTAAGCAACATGTTAGAATTCTTTGTGGTAGCACATAATCCCCAAAAATAAAATATGCCACTATTTAAGATAATGAGAGTGTTGCCATTTCACTCCATGAAGACAGAATGAGGATGCCAGACTCTGACTGCTTTTTATTAAATGAAGTCTGGAGTTTCTTTCAGGTTGTTCAGAACCAATTCTAAACCAAATCTCTGATCTGCTACATGTTACTGACAAGAAAGAAGTAAAACAAAAAAACAACTGAAGTACTAACGAAAATATTTAATTTCATGATTTTAAACAAAAAAGTTAGTATGTCAACATATACAAAATAATAATTTTCTTGGTGGTGCTTTTTCTGTTCTGACATTGAAATTCAAAATCATACTTCATATCACTTACCACAGTATTTTCCCACTAACAGTTAAAAGCTCCTATAAATTCAAATAAATCTACTAAAATTTCACAGTCTACTCTGAAATTTTCTGCCTTTACCATAATTTTTTTAATGGATAAATATATAGATAAGTCAAATGTTCTTGCAATGGTTACAAATATTCGTGGCCTAGTCCAAAGGTTATTTTGTGTCTGTAAGTGGGTCTTGCTGATGTCAGGGGCCCTGAAGCTGCTGTGTTTCTCCAACCTGACAAAGCACTTAAACCAGTGCTTAACTTCAAGCACAGGAATAGGTGACTGGCGTCAGAAGGCTAACCTTGTGTGTAAATAATATCTGGGTTATCTACCAGCTCTTTACGGGAAAGGAATGAGCTTCAAATTGTGCTTAGGCTTCCATTGCTTCAGGGGCAAAAGTCACATGAATCAATAAGACCCAGTGCATAGCAGAAAAGGGGTGAAATGCTCAGATAAAGAAAATTTCAGTTTCAGAACACAATATTTATTGCAACTTTGACCTTGTAAAATGCTACCAACAGAACAGATACTGCTGAAAATATTGCAGGTGTCAGGTGTGATTATAGCCAATGAATTCAGGAATTAGTTGATACCTTTATTTTGGTTTTGTTGCAGGGGGGGTTTAATTCAATAACTTGCAGGGTTTTTTCTCAGCTACATTATTGACTAGGCTGATGTGACCAAACTCAGCCATCAGAGAATTGTTTAAAATTCATCACGACTAAGTACTATGTAGATTCTGGATTTTAGCAAGCAGCACAGAGAGAAACAGGCCTAGCAAACCCAACATAACCAGGAAGAAACCAGGCAGATGATGTGGTGTGAGTTGTGGACTCCAGTAAATACAACAATTCAAAGCACTATGTTGATGCTGGGCAGCAGGTCATTGATAAAAGTTGGTGTGAGAGCTATTGTTATCCCATAGAGATAGGTGGGAAAAGTGCAGTATAGGCAGCCAAGAAGATCTCTGCCCAGAAGGCCCTCAAATGAGAGGTGACAGTGTTAATGGAAATGGACAGATCTGATTCTTCTTTAGGTCATCTCTGTCCTCAGCAATTCCAGTCACTTCCACTTTCCTTCACTAATATTTAACATCATTTTCCAGCGGCCTGAGTTAGCTTTCAGTCCAGCATTAGGGGCCTTGCAGAGCTTTAGCTGGATCTGCACAACTCTATTCTATTCACTGTAACTCAGCAAAAAGTTTTCATTTTAATTGGTGAGTTCATACAAATTTGGGGTTTTTTCCTAAACAAGCTAAATGTTTTCATCATTTCAAAATGAAATGTCTGTTAGATTTTAACTGTTTGGCATATCTGTCTTGTAAACTCAAACTCAATCATAAAAAGATGGTGAATTCCTAGTACAGTAAGAGTTTGCCCAGAAAAATCAATATTGAAGTACGACAGCAAAGAGAGTCCTATAAGTAGTATGACTTTGCCATGTACTCAAGTATTTTTGGAGCCCAGACAGTACATTAAGAAGTGACAGATTCATGTAGTTTAGCTGGTGATTTATAAAGTTTGCTAGCTGATTTAATAGGGTGCTAGAAAGTGTTGTTGTTCAACCAAGTAAAGAGAATCATAAAATGGTAATGAATGTTATGACAGTTCATGAATATTTCATTTGGGGTCTCTTTCAGATGCCTGTTAGTTTATCTCAAGATCTAGGAGTATACTGCACATAAATCTGCTAGAGGGTAGAACAGTGCCGTATGCCAAGAGACGGGCAGGAGAGGTTTGGTGAGAGCAGTGTGTGTTTGAACAAGTGTCTCCAAAGCACACTATTGCAGTTAAGGCCTTTACAAAGTGGGCAGGAAATGTAAAGTATCCCGGGCATCAAGCAGGGCTCTCATATTTAATTGCTGTTTGTGCATTTAAAAACAACAGGTAGTGTCTTTCAAGCTCACCATCTTTACCCATGACTTCTGAGAGGACTGGTTTGCTGTAACCTCACAGGAAAGCTTTTGTTGAGAAGGCCAAAGGGATTCCCATCTCATTAAGTGTTTCTTAAGAGCAGCTTACAATATGGACAGACATCTTTAGTAAGATATATACGTAAAAGATCTCCAGCTTTTCACCTCTAACATCACAAAGTGCAGAATGTCATCTTTATGCTACTTTAAGTCCTGAGCAGGTATATTTATCCTGTAGTCAATTATGTGTTCCATCATTAGTTTTGTAATAGGTCTTGAATACTTAAAACTAAATCATTTATGTAATCCAATGCCAAATATTAGTGAAAAAAAGAGAAAATTTTTTGCCAGATAAGCTGTATTTCAGTGTCTTTTGATACACATAAGCAAGATGGACCTGTCTCATCACACCAGTGCTGTCCACCATAAGGTGGAAATTCTCACATTTCCATTTCTTTGGCTGTTTCTTAGTGATAAACCCCTTTTAAACAATGGACTTCTAACTTTATGCGTTCTGAAGGCTTGCACCAAATGAAGCCATGAAATAGCAACATGTGAGGACAAGTCAAAAACAGCACCATGCCAGAAATTCTGTTTAATGGAAATTACTCAGAAAAACTCGGAAGGGGTCAAAACAAACATGAATGTCTTGAAGGGGCTTACACAGATGGTTTATAGGTTTTCCATCAGTGTTTGCATATAAAACCAGACTGAATCCCATCCCACAGACTGAAAGCAGTGGCATGAAGGGTCTTGTTTTAGCTAATAAATCCTTTTGGTGTTAACTTGTGGAATCCAATACTCAGCTTCAGTTTTGTGTCTTGTGAGAAAGACAAGTTTGTGCTGAGGAGGAAAGGGCTCTATTTACAGTGTCTTCAAAGGAAAATATTAGGACAGATTCTCTGCCACTGACTGTGTTGAGGCTCAGCTTTGTACTAATTGACATCATCCAAAAGACAAGGCAGGAAGGGCGTTGCATGAAAGCTGTGAGGCCTTGCAGTTTTTCTGACTAAATCATGTTTAAATCTGGTTAAATTTGTGAGGGGTCTCAATTCAGTATTAAAATCACTGTAGCATAAATCATTATTTACTTTCAGTAAAGAACTAGAAGTTCATAAACAAGTTTGGTTTTACCACGTGAATTTGGTGCTGCAAAATGAACAAAAATGAGTGACCTCCCTAGTTTATCACATTTCATTATAACCAGCATAGGCAACTGTGGTGCTGCCTCACATACGTAAACACAAAGAAATTTTTTTTTCTATTGTTATTGCATCTTGGACAGTAAAGTACACTGAGAAAACAATGTTCACAAACTTTTCAGTGACTTCTTCAGAAGAATTTACCAAGATGGACAAAGAAATCAGAAAGTACTTAAGAAAAATTGCTTGTTCAGTTCTGGTTTGTGTCAAGAGCTGTTCTGCAAACTGGAAGGAGAGAAAGATATGCTGTCCTAGCAGATTTGACTTATGTTTACAGTAATTTGTTTGGCCACTGTTTATTACTTAATAATCAATCTTTATTATTACATCAATTCTAATTGGGATATGTGAAATATGCAGTGCATTGACCACATGACATCAGTTTACTTGCTGAATAATTTAAGCTATTTCCTTCTAATGCCTTAGGCTGCAATATCATTACTTTTTGGCTGTCCTAATATTCAAGTTATATTGATGTTATTTCACTTGTTATTACCTTCTTGACATGAAATTGTTTTTCAAATATGGAAATCTTGCTCAGATACTTCTATGTGACAGAATCCTGCATTAGTCTGTAATGTATCATAATAACAAAACAGTGCAACATAAAGCACTTGATTTGTTTGATTTGTGCCAGCCTTCACAGTAAGGGGACAAGAGATGCCAGAAGGAGAATTTTGGTCTGCCTTTTTTTTATATATTCTTATCCATTTTTACGGAAGGCAGAGAATAATCTTGCTGATAATACAGAGGCAACAAATGCACGAGCAGTAAATGGACAGGGTGATTTATCCCACTTCACACTGCTTAATAAGCAGTATGTATCACTCGTGGAAGTCATCTTCTCTTAAAGAATTGTAAGAAATATATCTCACTATTACTTTTATTGATAAAACAGACAAACCACCTTAATTCATTCTTCATCCAGAGCCTTTTATCACAGCATGCTTGTGATTAGGATTCTGATCACCGTGTGCCACTCTGAGATTGAGAGGCTCTATCTACTCATCTATTATTCTTCACGAAGCAAAGCTCCAGTGTACCATCTGTTTTCTTACTGAATCTTGCATGTAGCTGCAGAGAGCTGGTCACCAGAGATTAAGTCTGGCAAGAAAGCTTTTGGTTTGCATGGGGATAGCTGAGCATTCACTGCTATTGGCCTCTCAATCTGTTCGATGAAATAAACTACTGTTCTCTGCTGTATTTCTATTTTTATTTTATCTGGTATTTATTTATACATGACTTTTATTTAATTTTTATCTGACCATAATTGATTTTGTATTTTTCTTGCTTTTTTCCCAACAAAAAATCACTTGGAAAAACCCCCAAGGAGCCATAAATAACCATGCTATAGGGCTTTAATTGAGGAGAGGCCTGTCTTGCATTTTATAAAATCTGGATTAACAAAGGCTGTTTTATGCTGGTGCCACCTGCCCCTTTTGACACAAGGAACAGAAACAGTTCCTGGTGTGAACACACTCAGATAAAACATGGTATCAGCAGCTTGCTGGATATACCTGAGTATCATCATCCTACAGTTCCTCTTCTTCCCCAGGCTGTATAGACACCTTTGCTTTATTTTAAGAGTGTAGGATTGACAGGGAGCAGCTGAATCACGCAGGCATTACAAGTTTGCATTAGGCTGTACACAGCTAAGGGACAAGGGGCTGAGCACTGCGTAGGGCTGGGATGTGGCCATTTGCACAGCCCCCCAACATCCCTGCCCTGTGTCTTCTACTGAACAGAGGTGTAGTTCTACCAGCTCACTGCCACTCAGCTTTCCCCACCTTTCTTGAGGCTTTCTTTCTTTAAACTACACAATTCTATTGGAGCATCACAACCTGCAGTATTTTATAATAGTCTGTGCTATTCCCCTAAGAGCAATAAAAAGTAGCTTTTGAGGCTCCTCTTTTTGATCCATTATTTAGAGCCTAATTTGTGCTGTCTGCAATCCCCACATCAGTGCCAGTGGTCCTGCAGCTCTGCAAATTCCCTTCAGGACCAGACTAAAATCATAAATCATTTTTTAGGAGGTATTTAGATATCATCATAGCACAATTTTTTTCAATCTGTTCCTCTTACTATGGATTTGATTTTCATGGCAGAGAATGACTGTCTGAGGAAACAACTCTATTTCTTACTGACTCTCAGCTTCCAGATTAAATTTTTACTTGGCAGCAAAACTTCCTTTCCCAAGATGATGGTTAGACTGTATTGGTCCTGGGCTCAACTCAAGCAAACATTTTTGTTTGTACAAAAGCTGGCTACTCTCCTCTTACGCTCAGTAGGACACTGGGAACTGAGCCATACAGAGTCAGCAAGACCTGGAGTCATTAGCTCTGGGCAGGTTCTACATCAAGCAATACAGGTTATTAGACTATGTCAGTAGTAGCAAGTGAGTTTATTGTTGCTTCATTCCTGTAAATGACAGCTTTATTATATGTGCACACTTGAGCAATCAATTTTTCTTTTTTTTTTTT
>VXBQ01004506.1:147386-183313 GCA_013400175.1 Phainopepla nitens
TTTTTTGTCTCTTTCTCTAGCAGGAGTAAAACCATTCTCCTCTTTAAATATGCCAAGGCCTATTTTCACTCCGATTTCATTCATTTTGTGATATCCAATGTTTTGCCTGACACAGCAGGCCGGTGAAGCCACATGGCAGTCTGATATGCATCATGATTCATTCAAAGGCTGTAGCTGCACACACCAATTGACAAAACTTGTCAGTGACAGAGTCTTTAGCCCCAGCACCTCCCAGCCCAAGTGCTAATGATGCTGCGTGGTGCAAATCCACAGAGACATGGGCATGCTGCTGGCAAGACTTGAGCAGAGGTTTTGCAGGCTTCATCTTTGCATCACCAAGGAATTTTGTGTGGGCTTTAAAGCAGTCTAGAAGGCAAATTTGTTGAGCGAGAGGGTGAGGATGCATATGAGAGTGTAAGTTACACAAGAGGCTGGGTAACTCCCCTTCCTACTGAGTGTTGGATCTCATGGGGGGCTCAAAAGGCACACAGAGGTTTGATCCCCACTTCAAAGATTACAGGCATGTCTTAGATTAAGTAGTCCTTGAAAAGTTCATCCAGAGTGCTGCTCAAAGGAACACCCCAGAGATATTAGCTGTAATGCTGCATTACCTTGTTTCACAGCATAGCCCCTTTCTGAAATACCTTTTTTTTCCCCTCCCCAAGCCTTTTCTTTTCTTCATTTTTTTTGTTTTTGTTAATTTTGATGTTAAGTAGCTCCAGGAGCAGGAAGTACAAGGTTTCTGTAAGTTTCCTCTAAGTTTCAAGAAGTTTCAAGCAGAAGCTAAGAATCTCATTGTGTGCATTATATAAACAGCTGGTCAGAACAAAACCTTTCCAAGAGAGCAAAGTCTGAAAACCAAAATTGGCATGTC
Source organism: Phainopepla nitens (assembly GCA_013400175.1). Classification (NCBI taxonomy): domain Eukaryota; kingdom Metazoa; phylum Chordata; class Aves; order Passeriformes; family Bombycillidae; genus Phainopepla; species Phainopepla nitens. The sequence goes on from VXBQ01004506.1 coordinate 148,261, forward strand.
AGAAATTAGTCAACAAAAAAGTGAGATTTATTCATCCATTGCTCTGGGGACTATATAAATTGGTATCAGGGCTAAAAGAACACCAGTTCACTATCATCTATGACTCTTACTCATGATGCTGTGAACCAGTTATCAAAAAGAGCAGCTTCAGTTTAAGACTAGAAGTTATTCACAGTATCTGGAGCGACAGACAGGGCAATGAGGGGTCCTTTCTTTTCTCACCTATGGTCTCCAAAGCAGCAACAGTCCCAGAGACATGAACTTCTGCTTCTGCCAATGCTGGATGCTCTTCTTTGTGGCTGTTTCATTTTGTCATCTCTACAAAAGAGCTGTTATCGTCAATGCCAGCTGAAAAAACCTAGCGTGATGTCACGTAACAGGCTAAAACCATCACTAACAGGGGTGATTTGCCACAGAAATCATCCCTTATATTTCTTTACTCGGAGCCTCAAACCTTGGGATATCTTGGGATGACAAGGGTGTGTTAGAATTTTGACCAACTGAACCCATTTATGGCCCTGAAGTGATCCACATCTCAGTGTAGTAGTGGGGTGAAGCTTCCCCTGCACCTGGATGCACTCTCACCAGCCTCAGCGTGGAAGAGGCTGCATGCAAGGGAGTTTGCAATCCAAATTTCTGCAACCCTCCCCCTACCCCCATTCACACCAGGTCTGACTTCTGTCTACACTGTTGTTTGTTTGTCTGGAGGGGTTTTAATAACCACTCTTCCATTATCGAAATTGTTGTTGTAAAATGTATTATCTAACCAAATCTAACATGTCTGAAATACTAAGTGAAAAATGAATTAAAGGGGATGCCTGCTGTTTTCAATTCTGATATCAAAACCATGTGCAGCGTAATCCCACTGGTCAGAAGCAGCAGAGTGAGCTCCTAATGGACATGTTATCTGTGAAATACAGCTATTGCCTTTCCACAGATTGCTTGGGGGGAAAATACAAAACAGTGAATTCTCACATTTCAGACTCCTTCTTGATAAAAATAAATGTTTGATTATTCAAATATATGCTGATTGAAAAACAACATTCAAAATAGATATTAAAAATTGAAATGGCAAGATGTTTTCATGCTTAGAGCCTAGAGCGTGCAAGGTTCATATTCATGATCATTTCTGCATTAAAAACTCTCTATGGCACTGAACAGCTCTGTCAGGTCAGATGCTCAGAATGGCCACAACACAGCAATCAGCTTGATGGCTTGGAGATCCTTAAGCAGCTCTTAAGAGTGTGGGTTTGGTCCCCAGGGTCAGTTTCTTGCCTCTAAAACAGCAGAAATTTGTTTTATGTTTCTACCTCTGCTTTGCAGATACACTGGGAGCAAACACAACACTTTCATGATAGACACCATAGAGATGTACATGAACATCATAGATGTAACAATCAAATTTTGAACATTGCTGTGCTCAACATCCAGGTCTGAAAGCCATACAGAAATTGAAAAAATGATATAAAAAATTTAAAGAAAATAAAATTATAGAAGTGCAGGAAGTAGCGATTTTCATTTAATAAAAAGTAGAAATTGCAATTAAAAAAATAGCATGCTGAATTTCATTCCATTTGAAGGAGTTTAAATTTTGTTATAATTATTTAAAAGCACAGTATAAATATATGGATTTTATGCATGCAACATGGATAACTTAAGCTACTATAACACACATAGTGATGGCAACTGAAAGTTGTCTTGTAAGGAAACAGTACGTTCGAAAAGCAAAGTTGAAACTTCCCTTTCTGTGGTGAAAACTAATCAGTGCCTCTTAACCTATGGCTTTTATCATGAAATGTGTATGAGGGGGATGAGGGAGTTTAAGGAAGTAAGGCAGCAGGTACATACTTAATTTTATTTATTTAATATCTTGAATTATTAAAGAGACAGGTGCTGCTTGGAAGATAGTTTTCCATTGTTGTATGAACTATCAGAGATTGAACCATGAAGGATTAAAAAAGAATGTATTTTGTTATATTTATACCTAGAGTGAACAGAAACCTACAAATATATGATAACAATGTGAATGGGCATTAGTTATTTTAGGATTAATTTCTTTTTAATGATTAAATTCAGAAGATTGCAAAGTAGAGGAACTCTTTGTTAAATGACATTTAACTCTAGGGCAAACTCTCCTGGTAGGTTGGTAGCAGGCTATAGTGCTTTTAATCCATAGGTCACTCACTTGAACCTGTCTCAAAATGCTAATGATTGGTGGAGGGTCAAGCATCTCTTCACTGATCTAGAGTTTTGTGTTCAGAAAAGGGCAAGAAAATACAAGAATAAAATGAAAGATGAAAGAAAAATCAAAAAATTAAAATAAAAAGAGAGAGAGAGAAAAATGCAGTGATCTTCTACACCATACCAAGGACCAGGGACAAAATACCAAAAAAAATTCTTCCTTAAGGAAATTACCTATCTTTGCCTGTAAAGGTAGCTTTAAAAGAAAAGTATTATATTTACTTCCCAGGTAGTATATAGTATATAAATAGATTTAAAAATAGCCTTATAGTGCAGTGTATGCCCCTAATTAAAGACTGAAAGACTGTGACTTTACGATCCACCCTTGGACTAGGAATTTTGATTCTAATCTTTTTCATCTAAGATACTATTTTTGTACATAATATTAGGGGGTTTTTATTGCTCTGTGGTTTAGGTTTTTTTTTCCTGGGCATGGACTACTGAACTAGAACTAAGATTTGATTAAGCCGCTTCTATCCTAAGCTGTGTTTGACTCAGAATAGAATCAATTCTAGAACAATTGCTCTGTGCAGAATTCCAAACTGAAGAAAAATTGAGCCTTATTTAGTCCAGCCTCACATTGTGCTCCACTTTCAAATATTGACTGAGGTGTCCATATGGGGATTTAAGTGTGCTCTGCCTTTCCAGCATAAATTTCTCTGCACAGCATTCTCACATAAGTACAGGACCAGGCCTCGACATATAACTACTTGCAGGCTACTCTTGCAGTTCCTGTGGCATCTCCCTGCTGGACAGTCACTCCTTTGCAGTCTGTGGGTTTTACATTCTTCCAATTCTCAGCAGAGAAATCATTCCAGTCAAAACTTCATCTGCAGCTCTGGAATAGGGGGAGCTCCTCATTTTTTGAGATGAGAATTGTCTGAGAAAATGAATAATGTTTTGCTTGTTAATTTATTAAGCTTCTTACTAGCGTTGTACCTGGAGGGCCCTTCCGTATTTATCAGACTCCATTCAGAGCCACTTCATAGAGCCTTTATTCCTGTCACCTTTGCAGGGACACCTTGTGTGGTCATGCAGAGCCAAGCTCTGATTCATCAGAGATAATTCCCTTTTCACTGCCTTGACTGGGCCAAAGGCTGAGCTCCCATTTGGGTCCTGGATCTGCCAAGCTCACCCCCATGTGCCAGCCCAGCCTGGGACCAGGGACATCTCCCTCCTGCTGGGTCTACACTGAATCAGTCTCCTCTTCATGCCACCCACTCCTCAAAGGTCCTTTCTCCAGTGCTGGACTCATTTCTTATGGTGACATTATTTGATGGCATCTAACAGGTCAGCTAAAGAGCAAACTTTGAACTTTTTAACTAGAATTTCTTAAACATGCATTTGGATAGCAGGTGAAATTTTTGTAATTAATGTAGTCTGTTAATTTAGATCCTGAAAACAATTCAGGTCATTGTGATGTCAAAGAGACATCAACTTTTTTGGGTGTTTTTCAGATAAGTTGAAAATGCTGCTGCTACTACTTTACCCTTTTACTCTACCCATTTCCTGTGACAGTAAGGATACTATTTTTCACAGTAAAAAAAAAGATATTTTAGTTTTCATGCTTCTAACTTTACTATATCCTCTTCCTCTACTCAGATCTCAGAACAGTCACACCCCTGTTTTTCTGACAGGGTGTGACTAAGAGTCAGTGACTTTCTTCTGCTGCAGCCCAGTTTCCCTACAGGTTGTTGGACCTGTTTCAGTTTTCTTAGTAGCTGCTCCACTTCTGCAATGGAACTGACCTTGTTATCCACTGTGGCAATGACAGACATAAAAATAAAAATAGGCAAACTGACATACAGATGCTGACTACACTGCCATAATTATGCTGTTATATGTACTTCTGAAAATTGGACAACCTGTACAGGGCATTATTTTCAGGTTGTTAACAACATTTTATAAAATTTTGACTCCTGAAGCATGGTAAATTTGAGTACTGTCAAGAATTAAATTCACACCATAATTCCTGACTATTTCATAAAAAGAAATTTCTTTTTAACAAGTAAAATAACAAAATGATGACTGTGGGCAGTCAAAGATTTTCATTTAAATAGTATTTATTGATCTCCCTGTGGTCCAGGATGTGAATCCAGCTTTATATAACATACAAAAATCATATTGCTTCCTTCTGCCAAAGTTTACAAACACTCTCTCTGCTTCTTTGTTGCAATAGCTTAGATCTTCAACAGGACCACTAACAACCATGTCAGCTCAGAGGTACACTCTTGATTGAATGATCTTGACTTGCTTAAGTAGTCTTAAATGCATACCTTTTTGTTAATTAAGCTCTAGACAGATGCTTTTATTCAGCAAAGGGTTTCAGGATGCTGGTGTGTGCAGCTTCTGGGATGATTAGGTGATTATCTTTCAGGAGGGCATTGCTGGACCATTCTGTTTTATAGTTCATCACCATTATCTCTCATTAAGAGTCTAGCCTGGACAGAGAATAAGGAAGGTTTTCTCATCCTCATTATTTTCCAAACCACTGAGTCCCTGTCAAGAATATTTGTAAATCCACATTGTTCATTATAATAGCTAGACGAAAATGTGACCTAAAATTATTGCTATATAAAACAAATTACAGATTCTGACATAATGGTCATGTTTTCATAAAGTGAAAAACCACTATTGTGTACTTATAGTTTAAGAAATACCTTTTAGGTCATACCTTGTACATTTAGGTACATAAATACATTTAGGTATTTATGTACCTAAATGTAAAAGTTACTAACATTTTAATTCAAATGTAATGTGTTGTCTCTTTGTCACTTCTTTAATCCTAAGAAGTTTAGGGACCATTAAATTATAAAACTCTGTTAGATGCAGTAAAATGGGGCCAGTAATTTGGCAAGTCTCACCCAGAAAGTAATACCAATCTATTGGAAACTCTGTACATTTTATCTGAGAAGAGACCAATTACTGGCTAAAAAACTCCTTGGGCTGTATTTTTTATTTTTTTTAAACAAGTGATGTAATTTGAATGTGCTGCTCTCAGACTATCAAAAGGCTAAATAAGCCATACCTAAATTTTCAGGTTGCTATTTGGGTTAATATTTATATTGACAAGTATCTGGCAGGAACAGGCATGAAATGCTTCACTCTACATAATATAGCACCCTGGTAGTGTGTGTGCTTGTAAAAAGAAAACTGGACATTATGCAGACAGAATCAAAATGAGTAATTCACACCTCCTCTCCGAGGCACTTACAGTAAATACAGTAAATCAGGAGGCTGTCTGGGTCCGCCTGTCACAACACAAATGTCCAGATTGAGACTGAAGAGGCTGATCTGCACCCTCTAGTGACCCGAACTAGTTGAAACATTGGCAGCTACAAATTACTAAATGGCTTTGAACGTTTCTCCCCTAGTCAGGACCTTTACCGTTTTATTACTGGTTTAGGTCAAATAATCGAAAAAGTTCAATAACACTGGGTAAACTGGACTGCACCAGGATATGTAGAAGCCTCCATGGACCCAAGATGTTAACTTCTCACGGGTGCCAGCCCAGCTGTGAGCAGCTGTACAAGGTGCAAAACAGACTCCTTAGCCATGCTCCCAGCCACCCATGCCCAAAACGGCAGTCCTGCATCACACAAGAGGGGGGTCTGGGAGCTCCAGGCAGTCCCTGAGGGAGGGTTGTGCTGCTCCCAGCTCCCTGCAGCCATGCAGCAGGATTGTTGTACGGATTAGCCAGGGCAGCCTTGAGTGCCTGTTCCAAAAATAAAGGCAGTTATAGTAATCTGCTGTGGCAAGCGTGCGTGTGTATGATACACATTTACTGCAAGCCTAGTGATTTAATAGGATTAAATTCTGATCAGCAGAGAGAAGATTGATCATAGTAATGAGAAGATGGGTAGAGTACATCTGGCTCAGTGGCAAACTGGCTTGAGGAAGAAAGTGATACAGTTCAGTGTACATTACGAAGGAATCATATTGGACCTCAGGCTTATTCGCTGTATTATGCGAGCAATAGTGTAGGAAAATTGGATAGGCTTGCATTCTCCTTTTTAGGTGAGCATCTAATGCTTTGCTGTGATACTTTATTGGCTTTTCAGTTCTAGGCATGAAATGAAGTGTTCAAAATAATATGGTCAAAAAAGCAGATTTACAAAGAGAGAATTCCCAGCCCAGTAGCAAATGTAGTACCATATAATGTAGTGTTGGGTGAAGATTATCATGAAGCGATTTCCATGGCTGGATTCAAAGTGCATGCTCTCAGTAGTCCTGTTTTCAGTAGCAGTGAACCTGACAGGGAAATCATCTGAGAAGAATAGACTCCCAGTGTTGCCAGACTGCAAGGCAACTCTCCAAAGGCGACAGATTGCAGCATACAGATGAAGTAAAGGAAACTACAGGGGGTTAGACTCGGTAAAGTATAGTGTAGGTGGTCTTTACTTAGAGGTAAAGCAAGAAGAGAAAGTTCAAGCAGTGGGCTCCATGGAATTACCAGGGAGAATAATTAAAAATTTGGAGGAATACTAATGTGCTGAACTAAGAAAAAGAGAAAATGTAAAGATTAGTGAGAAAAAAAAGTAGGTCAAGGGAGTAGAAAAGGCAGTGAAACCTGACGACTGCAAATGTGCTTTCCTGCCCTCCTGGCATCCTCAAAATTGATAAAGAGAGATTGGCAGAAAGCAGGCAGTGCATCCAGCATATTGAAGTGCAAGTGGCAGACACTTTTAATGAAAACAGTAATTGGAAAATGTTCTCTTCAAAACTACTTTTGCCAGAGGTATTTTTTTGTGTTTCCTTCCTGTTCTATTTTATGTTTCTAGAACTTATTTGTTGGCTGTTGATTTGGTGGGTTTTTTTTTGGTGAAAAGTTTTGTTTTAATGTGGCCATTCTGTCACCTTTGCATTGCTGCATTTCACTTTTGACTTGCTGTTTTGAAAGTGTAATAAAACTTTAGTTAAACCTGGAAGTTTATCAGACACTGAATATGCAATTTTTAAACTTAAGAAGAATCTCATCAAGAATCAATACATCAGTTCCGGAAGTGTAAAATCCACTTAACAAAAGGAAAATAAAGATGCTTTTCAAAAGTTGCAAACATCTTTTTTATGCCATTGTATTTTATTTTTACCACGTTTAGTAATAAGTATCTACAAAGGGTCCACGGGTCCACCTTTTTTTAGTTCAGGTCCGGAAGCAGAAGCAGTAAATAACAACTTCCTTGATGTTCATTATCTGATTAAAGAAATTGAGGCATGTAACAGCGCAGAGGTTAAAAGACAGGGAGGATTAAAAGATGAGTGTTGCTAATTAAGGAAACAGCCCTGCAAGCAATTACATACATGGTTAACTTTAAGCACTTCAGCATTAATAGGACTGCCCACATGCTTAAGTTAAGCACATGTGCTTGGGAACTGGAGCCTGAAGACCACATCCTGTGAGATGTTGAGGACATGTTAAACATCGAAGGCAACAAGACTGCCCTGTTCCAGAGGGAGCTGTGGAGATTGTGCTCTTCCCCTTACCAGGCTTCAGGACAGGGTAGCACAAGCTAATTTGGAAGAGGTTGTTCACAGAGGTTTCCTAGATAAAGGCTTCCTAGGTAACTACTGGAGAGCATTTCTTTTCAGAGATATTTTGAATCAAGCCTTCATTGATAAGCCTTTATTTTTAACAAGCTTCCCAAGACTGATTCTGAAATTAAGAATGTTTTGTACTCTATCATTCAGCAATATGGGATAAAAAAACAAGGGATCCATTCTACTGGGGTAGGTTGATAAAAAGTATGGTGCTTGCGAGAAGTAGGTTGTGACAAAGGGAAGTTTTACTTCTCAAGCTCCATTTTCAGCAGCAGCAGCATAAAGTGAGCTACCTTGTCCACTCACTTGGGCTCTGTCCAGGTCACAGTACAGCCCAACATAACCAAAACCTCATGCCCAAAGGACAAATAGCAAGTGACCCTATATTTGATACATTGTTCCCTAGATTAAAGTCAGTGCCCCTTACCTCTCCTGTAGTGATGATCTCTTTTATTTTGACTTAGAAAAGGCACATTGATCCAGTAGGATTTGTTCAGTCCACCAGTTTAAATTTTAGAAGCACAGGTACCTGTAATTTAAGCAAAGGAATCAAATGTAGTTTGGTCACATCTTCTCATGGTCTTAACTGTCCATGCTAGCTGGGAAAATATTTCTTGCATTGTGTTTGGTTTGCTCTTTCTGAGAAGAAGAAACGGCTGTGGTTTTTCTTACATTTGATTTTTTTTTTCTTCTCCTGGGATGCCAAAAGGAAAGGGCTTGTTTGGCATCATGCGCTCTGTCATTTATGGTCTTTCTGTATCATTTCCAGAGAAAGAAATAGTTGTTGACACAGATTTGGAAATCAGGATTAAACTGTCGGTATCATAAGTGCCAACCAGTTGAGCAGAGAGTAAAATGATGAAAAGTGAGAAGACAGCCTTATCTTAGAGTATATCTCAGTGTCCTATAGTTTCCTCAGTTGGAATCCTCAGTTGGAAATGTCTGCTTTGTATTTATTTATTTATTTGTTTTTCAATTTAAAGGAGATGACCTTTATTAAACTAGGCACTGTAAAAATTTTAGTACTGGTGCTTTCTTGGCTGCTGTCCTCACCAGTGAGACTCCATTAGTAGCGGCAATTGTGCAAATTCAAAGGCAGGGAGGGGAAAGCATGGAGGAGAGGAGGAAATAATTGACTGGGCTATCAGAGAAAACATCCTGTGACATGAAACTCTGCATTATTGTTGATTTGACTCTCTGAGGCAGTCTCTGAAGAGACACTCAGGGGGATGGGATTTACAGGATGGCCCCTTCTCTTCTCCTGATTGTTGTTCCACTTTGGGGAGGAAATTCTGGAGCAAACTGGGAGACTTTACATGCCAGCAGCAATATATGGCTGCTTGGCCTTAAATTCCTACTCACTACAAAGATCTGTCATTTCACAGAAACACCATTCCTCTCACTATTAGCAAGTTTTCCATACCCTGCAGGAGTAAATAACTTCACCCTAAGAACTCCTCCCCAGAAGAAGATGAGATTGTCCTGCCTTCCTCTTCCGCTCTCATATTAGCCAGATAATGCTGGCAATTATTTCTCTTCTGTCTTTTTTGAGTGAGCATCCATTAGCAAGTCAGATTCTCCCCATTGTGTTCTGTTGCCCCACTTACATGCTCCCAGGTACGTTTTGAAAATAAATAGATTTTCTTAAAAGGTAAATATCACATTGAATATTTTCAGCAGCACCTTTTATGCACTGGTAAGTCTTACACTGCTAGTGTGGATGCCTCTGTTAATATGAGAAGGGCCAGGTGACATCCCTCTTTTCTGCAGCCATTTTGTCACAGTTCTTCTGCTGCTAACATCATATCAATGTACTGCTTTTTGGCAACTTTTTGTTACCTTTCAATGTGTACTGCCCCAACTCTAGTGCTCCTGCAAACAGGAGAGGATCATTTGCATAGCCTGTGCAGGGGGCTGGCAGCTCTGTGTATCAGCCCCTGCACACCTTCTCTCAGCACTCACACTTGTCTCCAAAAGGCTCCACCTGGCTTGCAGGCTGTGCCCAAGGCTCGGCAGGAGCATCTCAGAGCTGGTTTCTGTGTACCTGAGAGGCCATTGCTGGCTCCTTCATCATTATGGTTCCTTTCATTTCAACCCCTCAGAGCTGGTTCCTCCTGGGAACTGTGAGCATCTGCATGGTGACGTGAGCCAGCTCACCTGGCTGGGCCTCGGCCAGAGCAACCTGCCAGCAGCGGCTGTGGCCTGTGGAGCAGAGAGGAAAATTTGGCCTTTGCTCTGCCCTGGAGTTACCTCTCAGAATTTCCAATGACAGTATCTTCTAAAGGCCCTAATTCTTCTTAAACCTTGTGTAATTCTACATCAAAGATCATATCCAGCTGTGCTCACTACTGCTTTTTTCTCTCTTCAGATCCAAATCTGTCGCTAACTGCATTTTCAACTTTTTCAAGTTCCTATGTCTTTTGAAGTGTCACTATGCCTGTGTTCCCCACAGCCTATTCCCCAACCTGCTTTGCACTGTTATCAAGGACTGAGTGATCCTTTGTCCCAAATCCTCAAAGGAATATTTCAGTTCTTTCTTTATCCGTTTCTGAGACAGCTCTGTCCCTTGGCCTGTGCACTTCTTAATTTACTCTTAACATTCAATGCATTTTTCTATGGGCACTTAAAATTCACTCTTAACTTTCCTCATTTCAATCAACATTCACACAGGGACACTTACATGTGTCTTGAATTGTCATTTTATTAAAACCCTTTGCTCTTTTACCATTTCAATTACCATTCTGTATAATATCATTTGCATTTGCATGGTACCTTCACCCATAAGAGACAAAAGTTTTTATTCTCCCTTAACAGATGAGTAAAATGGAATCAGAGAGATTAGAAAAATGTCTTTGCTGCTCAGTACAACTATATGGCCTCCAATTCGAGAGCTTAATTACATTAGAAGAAAATACCGTAAGCATAGTGGATTGACATGTAAATCAAAGTGATATAAATTACTGATCTGAATCATGGAATCTTGATTTGAATAACTGCTTTTAATCTTGGTTTGCATTTGCACTTTCTCTTGTTATTCTAAAAATGTTTGCCCTTAATGAAGTGCATAATCATTCAAAATTGCAACTGCACATAGCCTTTATTATAGGTGGAGATTTCTTACTCCATACTATTCATACAAGTTTATTTAAGCAGAAAATTTAACATATATTTATTCAAATTCTATTATAGAAACCTTAGATTACATTAGTTCACTATGTCTTCAATTTTAGTAGACAAGCTATTTTTTAATTTGTATCAAGCTGAATGTACAATTACAGCACACAAAATGTCTGATCTGAGATTTGAAAAATATGCTGTTAGTAACCCCTTTTGTTCCTTAAGTATCAATAGCACCATTTATAAAAATATATATTAGCATTACATTTGTATTGACTACACTTAGTGAAAGGGAAGCTTGTTTCTTGTCGCTCTAAGCAACTTATTAGGACTCCAAATCTGCAGTAGAGGTGTAATGAGATTTTCAAAACTGCACTGGCAATCAAGTTCCTGCTTCCAAAGGAATCGATGGATACAAGGTGACCTGTAGGTAGGCTTGAAAATTCCCAGAGGCATCTGTTTGCAAATGTTCTCAGAAACCTCTACTGGGGACCTTCAGTTTTCTGAAATTAGTTGAGTTCATCCTCACTTGCTGTGTCAATTCATGGACTTTGAAATAACAAAATAGGCTGTTCTTTTCAACTCGAACTTGATCTCATTACTGTGTGTGACTTATTTGGAAAAGAAGCACATGATCTCTCTGCTCCTGCAGAATTGCAGCACAAAGTCACTTGGCTAAAAGCTTTTCTGCAGTTCTGAAGATACTCACACCTACAAAAGTAAACAGAACCTATCATCTGTACTGTTACAAAGATAAATACAGAAGATATCAGTAGCACATTATGTATGTTGTTGATAAAGTAAAATGTTTTGATGATACTGCATATAATTTGAAAAGCAAAATTTTTAAGTTGGGTCCTTATTAATTAAACAGGATTTTGTTTAGCAGTAAATCATATGAAGTCCAAGTCTTCACACTTGCTTGGAGAGCACATAATTTCACACTAAATTTTGAATAGTTATAATTATTTGCAGTGGACTTCAGGAAACTTTTCAGATTTTCTCAGCCCTAAACCCCGGTTTCTGTTCATGGTCATCAAAACCCTCTTGAAGTCCCTGAGAGCTGCAGTCTTGCTGAGTGACTTCTCCTGTGCAGGAGGTTCTGCTATTGCTTATTCTCTAAGTGGCTTTTATTAGAAAATGATTGGCAAGTTTTTCAGAGTATTAGATCTTTCCCCAACTAACACAAGGAGAAGATAGAATCAGAAAAAAAAAAAGTTATTTTCTGTGCAATCTGCAGGCACAAAGTGTGTCCCAAGAGATGTGAGAGGAGTCAGAAATGGCAAAGGGATGCCTGAGGGAGATGGGATGGGTCAGCCTGGGCACAAGGGGAAGATGGGCCTGTGGCATTGGGGGATCAGGCCCCTTCAGGCCTCTGTGGCTGCCCATTTGGGGACCTCAGTGCTGCAAAGTCTGTGTGTGCCTGGGACGGGCTGTTCCCTAAGGGGGCCATCCCTGGGACAAGCCATTCCCTAAGGGGGCCACCCCTGAGACTGGCTGCTCCCTAGGGGGGCCATCCCTGGCACTGGCTGTGCCCTGAGGGGCACCCCTGGGACAGTCAGCAGAACTGGTGCAGCTGGCCCCAAAACCCCTCCAAACCGAGGGAGCGCTCCCCACAAGAGCCTTGTGCCAAAAGCTCCACCTGACCCACCCTAGAACAGACACCACAAAACATTCCCCACTAAAGGACATTTTTTTTGTAATGTGACAATTGTCATGCTGTGTACAAAGAAATGTACGCTTCAGTTTGACATACTTAGAATTACTGTTTCATTTCTAACTGGTAATTTTAAGTAATTTTCATTTTATTCTAAAGAATGACATTTTAGGAGCTCTAAGAAAGAAATGTTTCATATTTTAATCAAAGGAAATGTTTCATTATGTTTGGGGTTTTTTTTCTTTCTTCCTGCTTTCCTTTTCCTTGCAGCTTGCTGCAAATTTGAGCTCTCTTTAGTTTTGTTTCAGGTTTATCCCATGCAATTTTCATTTTGACAGATCTTTAGGCAAATCATAGTATCTGTTATTTATACAGCTCTGTCTGTTAAAGCAATGATATTCACTGCTCACCACTTTAAGGACAAATTGAGGCCCTAATCCTGTAAAGACCTACCTATTTTTATGGGCAGAACTGCTTACTGAGCATAAAGTTAATCACATTAAGCTTGTAAAGCACTAGAGATCCTAGAATGGAAAACATTAGAGATGTGCAAAGTAGTATTTTGACTTTCAAACACTTCTCCCTTTCTCTGACTTCTTCTGCAGAAGGATAGGGGACTCATTCAAATGGACTAAAAAAAATTAGATAGAATCTCAGTATTGCATATTTTCATTCATTTTTTGCTAAGAAAACATTCTTTATACTAGTAGTATGTCAGTTTAAAATTGTCTGTCTGCTCAATTCAACTTCAAATATTTTATTTTGATCATTAAAAATATCCTATAAGCAGAGTGAGTAAGAGCTGTGCAGACACGTAGAAAATTATTGCTCACCTTAGTTCAGAAGGTGCTCTCAGTAAATCTTTTTACAGCTGGGATAATTCCCTGTTTGCTCTCCTTTCTCTCCTCCCTGTTCTCTGCAGAACTCAGATGCCAGAGCTACTGACAAGCCAAAAGATATCACACTCTTTGCTGAACCTTCTTTGCCCTCTCTCCTGCCCTGAGAGCCTGAGAGCCTGCTCTGTGAGGACTTTGCTCAGTGTCACAGGTGACACTCGTCACTGTCCTTGTTTTGGTATGTGGGGGAACACAATGCTCCATCAGTCTGAGAATGCTTTACATTCAAACAAGTGAGACACTCTGAGGAACAGGCTTCATCTCAGGTTTTTGCCTCAACCAGAGTTTGAAATGGACTTTTCTCAAAATTCTCAAAATATATTCTAAAAGAGTACAGGAGATGTTGATTTTGGCATCCGCTGGCCCATATTCTTCCTAATTTCTTTCTTTTGCTCTAATTTTCATCCTCTTTGCTGTAATTTGGCTGCACTTTCTCATCACTCAAACAGAGGCAGCCTCTGAGACCTACACACACCGTGCCTGATGGACACAGGCTGGAAACAACAGGTATTGTTCCCATGCCGGGCAAGGCAGAAATAGAAGTTAAGAGGTAAAGTTTTGGCTAGGGCTGGGAAGTCTGAGAACCGCTGAAAGCTGTAAGACGTGCAGGTGTAAATCCGTGAGAACAGCTGGACCGGCGTGCTGGCGTCCCTTGTGCGCGGCTGACATTGCAGGGAAGCTGTCACAAAGCTCAGGACAAACTGCAGGTTTTATCCTCGGGGTAGGAGTCCGGGTTTAAACACACACGGAGCTGCTGATCGCCGCTTATCAGCCCGGGGTTCAGAGGTCGCCCGGGGCTCTGGCAGCGCAGGTGCTCGGTGCCCGTGGCTCTGGGGCTGGCCCTTCTCGCCTCTGCAGCGCTGCCGGAGCAGCCCGCTGCCAGAGGCCCCAGAACACACCCAAGGCACGCTGGCAGAGGGGATTTTTTGGCTGGTGGAGCTGCACCACATTCCTGACTGACACAAGTGAAGACGGCATTTTTCTGCTGACATAGCTGAGCGCACAGAAGAGGCCTGCCAGCGTAGCTGAGAGAATTAGAATTGCGGACTAATTTTTTAATTTGAAAAATAATTATCTATCATGATTGTTCCAGAAATCTTGAAAATACGAGACCAAAAGGCCCTAAAACTATAAAAAAATTTAAATCAAGTATTATAATTAAAAAATCCCATTATTTGCAGTAATGGGGAAGCACAGGTCATGATTTATTTTATTTTTTTCTTGCTACAAGAAACATTGCTCTTTGATTCATGAGAGCCCTTCCCTTATGCCCTGAAACCATTTCAGCCTGTGGAGTCATAGGTTGACACGTCTCCATTACTTGGGCAGAGTCAGGGCGTAAACAACACATAACATTTGCTTAAGGGTTCAAACTTTTTTTTTAATCTTCCTGGTACTTTTCAGGAAATAAGCAAGTATTGGTACCTCAACTCTTAAGTACCCTAAGTATTGATTCATCAAGCAACAAAGATTTTTTTTCACCAAAACTTGTGAATTTTCATAAAAATTGGTATAGAAAACAGTTAGCATGTCATTGGTTGGAAAACACAGGGAAAAAATCTCCACGTAAGTGCTCATAACATGTCATTAGCGACACTCCTAATAAAAGTTATCTCAAGCCAGAAGATTAAGGGATTTTTAACATGTAAATACAGACACAAAGAAGAAATCTAGACATTCAGGTCAGGCTTCCATATGAGTTAATATATTCTTTAATTTATTAATGAAGTTCAGAATCTTCTTAAATTGTTTATTAAACAGAGCTTCAGTATCTTTTATGTCTGTAGCTGAATGTATTTTAAAGAGTTAGAAAGTCAATACATGAAAGATTAAAATGGTGTGAATCACTAGTCTCTCACAGCAGGGTGGCCAAGTCTGCTCCCATTAAAGCTGTCATTGCCATGGTGCCTAAAATACCAACATTCACTGACTGAGAGAAATGTACACGTGAAGGTTTTTAACATTATCAACCAATGAATATAAAAGTAACAATAATCTTGCACATCAGTGTTCTGCTGCAAACGTCCATCTTCTGATTTTGTGCACATTTCAAACTTACTATTCTAGGATTTGGAGGAATTTTTATCAGTCAAGCTTGCCACTGATGCAAATACAAGGCACCTTTAAACAACTTGTCACTGTAATTGTGTTGTGTGCCCACCTCTCTGGAATCCCACAGTTTTTCTGCACAGCTTGAACAACACGCTCTGTTGCTGATAAAGCACTCAGAGGTGACCATAGGTTAGAATACGTGAAACTTTTTTAATGCCAGCATTGTTTGCTTAGAATAGCAACCTTTCTGGTCGAAATTTTGCTAGGTTGTTTTCCTTTTTTTTCTTTTGCATATTGTGTTTTGATGATAAGCTTTTCAATCATTTTAAATCAGAAAGATTGAAATGTCATTTTTTTTTAGAATAGATGATACGAAACATAAACAATTACAGCATTGAAATGTTATTACACATAATTGGCACTCCAGCAGCTCAAGTTCTCCAATATAGTTTCATAACTTTGTCTTACATCTTTTATAAAGAAACAGTGCAGATGGAAGACAGTTTACCAGGAAGGCATTGACATGACAGTGATTTCTTTAAGGTACTTTATTTTATGTAAAGATGTCTGTGAGGGAGGTGTCAAGTGAATACAGAGCTATTTAATAGCTTTTATCTGTTTATTCTAGTTGGTAAATATGTTATGCTTCCACATAATGTATCTATGTAATACATGGTGTATTTTAATACCTAGGTATCTATTCAAATTACTACTCCTTACGAGAGTGGAGTATAGTAAATTTTGGCATCTAACCGCATTAGGGTAAGCTTCAAGCAAGTAAGAAAAAAGTGCTGTTTGCAAGTGAGTTGTAGCACAAGTGACCAAAATAATTAACACTGAAGTTAAATGGTGTGCTACGGCCATAGACATACCAGGGAAATATCTATAGCCAAACTTTTACAGAAGAACCATTGTTTTTCCAATTTTTCACAGGCCACTGTGCCTCCATATCATCAATCTTTATAAGCACATAAGAGCAGTAAATTAATGAACACGTAATGTGTTTAAGCAATTCACACATCAATTTATGAACATGCGGGTTTGTGTTTCTGTACTTAGAGCGTCATCTAGTGGGAAGCTGGGATTAGGGAACATCCCTTCAGTGTTCCTGCGGCTCCAAGCAGACTGGTTTGTAAAAAGGAAAATAATACAGCAGAGATAGCTGTGAAGTGACAAAGCTTTCTTCATAATTAAATTTTACATTTTTATAAAAAATAAAAGTCAAACTAGAGTATGGTAGTAAAATTAAATTCTTTTAGACTTCTAGAAAATTATTATCAGATATCAATATGAGTATATCAGATGCAGGCAAGCTTGCATATCTCACCTGTACAAATCTTTACACATACGGTTTTAAAGTATTTTATTAATACTATAATAGCCATAAAGTGGAAGAACTGTTGCTTCTCAAATTAAAATCAAAGCTTTATTCTTGAATAACTCAAAAGTTAGGATGTAGCAAATTTATATTTAATATTTACAGGAAGAACAGAGTTTTGTATGAGGAAACCTTCAGAGAAATATTTTGGTGAGCATTTCCTACAAAATCATGCCTCAACACTATTTCTTCTCTGACACAAGGACTCAGGCAGATCAGCTCCTCCAAAGCCATCTTTGCTTTAAACCTTAAAAATAAATAGCTTCCTTAAAGGAATAATGTTCAGTTTATACGGCTGTACAATACAGCAGAATTACAGAAATTCAGCAGCCTGTCCAGATTTCTGCTGTTTTCTGCTGTGATAGTACTTCAGTCATCTTGAAGCATAGTTCATGATATTATTAATTTATAAGGGATACAATACTGAATTGCTGAGTCTAAATAAAATTCTCTATGGGGTGCTACTTTATTATTTTTTTCATGCTGAAAGAAAAATTAGAAGCCAGCTGGATCACTGAATAAACTTTAAAAGGATTAAAATACCTGCTGGAAAATTTGGAATGGATCGAAATCTAGGTGGAGTGTTTCTGTGTTTTTACAAACTTCTTAATTGGTTCTTTGAGAGATAATTATCGGAGTGCTATAAAAAAGGCAATCTCAGATGAAGTTTTGACCAGACAGAAATGGATTGGAGTTTGTGTGCGTGAGATACCTGACCTGAAAACATGTTTTCTCAAGTTTACACGTTGTTTGCAGATCCAAGGTCTGTGCAAACATCTTTCTTCTTTACCAAAGACCTCAAGACTTGTTAAGATTGGGGATGGATTTTTTAGTAGCAGGGCCTGTAGCAATAGACAAGGGGTAGTGATTTTAGATGGAAAGAAGTTAGATTTAGACTGGACATAAGGAAGAAAATTTTTATGGTGAGGGTGACAGAATATTGGAACTGGCTGTCCAGAGAGGCGGCAGATACCCCACTCCTGGAAGCATTCAAGGCCAGGTTGCATGGGGCTCTAAGCAACCTGATCTACTTGAAGATGTCCTTGCCCACAGAGGCTGGACTACAGGACCTGTGAAGGTCCTTTCCAAAGCAAACCATTCTACAACTGTGATTTTGTGATTTGCCACCCTTTTCTTAATGGGGATGGGAGAAGGTTCAGTTAAATTTGAGGCTGGGCTGAAAGATCCAGGACTGCCTGTACAGCTTGGGACTAGAAATCGATGGTTCCTCTCTCTGGAGGACCATCTTAAAGGAAAGCTGTCTTACTGTAATGAAGAAGAAGAGGTATAGAAAGACATCACAAAGGGAAGAGGTAGCAAGAGAAACAGAAACACAAAGGAAAAGTCTGATAAATAGAAAATGTCATGAAAATTAATAGACAGTAGGCAAGAAAAAGGAGACTGTACAATGGGAGAAAACAGGGACTGAGAAAAGTTCAAAGAAAATACTAGCTTAACCTCAGTAACCCACTCATACTGTAAGGGCAGAAAATCTCATTTAACATTTCTTAGGTTTCAGAATTCATTGTACACTGAAAGAATACTTGATAAATTATTTAGACAGTTTCAACTGAGATTGGAAAAATCCCAGCCTGTCAGAAGCTAGGTTAAAAAAGGTTGATGCTGTATAAATAATTTACTTCTTTGGGGAGGAAAAAAACACACAAATGCTGTGTCTAGGGTAGAGAAGTGCTAAACCTGCTGAAGCTCAGTAGCCATACAACGAGTTTAAGCCAGCAATACAAACTCAGTGCTCTCATTTAAAAGCAGAGCCTATGCCAAAGCTAAGTTATTAAAAGAAGGTCAACATTAAGGATTGTGCAATTCAGTTCTTTCATACATGCACACTTTTAACTCTAGGAGAATAGTCCAATTTTAAAAAAAAAATAAAAGCCTTTTTTTTCAGTGATTTCTTCTGGTAACTACTTTCAGTAATGTGAACTTATCAGTGTTGGGTTTTTCTTAATTCATTCGTTTCATTTCTATAAAACAGGCACCCTCCAGCTTCACCACAACAAACCACTGTTCTTAGCAGAGAGTTCCTGTTCTAGTCAGAATTGCCTAACATTTCAAGGGAGCCAGGTGATGGGGTTTGTTTGTTTACACATGAAGTAATTATTGCTTAATTTTTTTATTACAGTATATTTTAAGACAAATCACCATGGTAACAGAAGAAAGGATTTTTTTACATATATATTCTATTATGTTTTTATTTCAGTAAGCAGAGGTACAGAATTTGACAGCAATGAGCTTATATTGCAACATACCAGCACTGTGTAATACTCTGAGTAAAATAATTTCAGTAATATCAGATGCACAGTGAGCACAGAAGCTGTCCCCACTGACAGCTTAGTTTTGCTGGCTGTCACAAGTCAACAATTCCCAAAGACAACATTCCATAAGAAGCTTTTGTCCCCTGTTCCTCACCGAAGTCTACAGAAGCTGAGGAGACTCAGCAGGCCAGGAGGGATAAGGTCCTAACTTCTGTCCTTGTTCTGAGCACTACAATCCCCCTCAGATAAATAAAAATCAGCCTATCACTTAAGTCTGTGTATGGTCAATGCACTCAGTGTATTGAATGATATCAATGAATGGAATTATTGTTCTGGCTGACATGTATCAGGGCCATCTCAGATTTGTGCCTAGTGAAAGAAAATAAATACTATAGATCTGGAAGGTGATTGATGGATTAAAGCTCTGCAGACAGGAGTTAACTAGAACAAAATACCTCAAAACTCCTTCATGTGTGCCCATATATAAACTGGAATTCCACCTGTCTGCCTCCTGCACAGCCCTGCCAGCTCACCAGACTCAGCCAGGATATCTGCACGTCCAAGCTGCTGTGCAGAGTCTGCCTTGATACTTGTCAGTAGAATTATTTTGTGCTCCCTGTGTGAAGGAGAGGATTTAGATTTAGATTTTCAAAGTACCTATCACCTGTGAGAGCACACCAGAGCAGCATACCCCATAATTTGGCTGACCTGTAGGGGAGGCTGGGGGAAGCAGAGTCATGACTTCATTAATTCCTGAGAAACTGAAAAGCATACAGCCCCCAGCATGACATCTACTGCAGGCATGCCCATGACCCAGCCATGTGCACCCCATAACTAGAAATATCACACTTTCTTTTTCTCTGCAGCGCCCTCAGAATGCTTGTTTAACTAATTCATGTAATTTCCTCCTGCAATACTGATGTGAAGAAGGTTCCTTTGTTTTGACCTGTAAGCCTCAGACAGCTTTCAGCTCTGAGAGACTCCAACATCTTCTTAATGTCTGAGGCTTTAGCCAAGGAGAGTGGCAAATCTCTGCCCTCCTCAGCCTCTGCCCAGGGACCCCTCTGGATGTTTCATAGACTTTGGGATGGATCAGAGGCAATCATTACTATCCTGACTCTTGTCAGCTCTGAGGTCTGTGTTCAGTAAAGATACATAACTCTCATCACAATAGGATTTGCCTGAAACACTGGCTTTAATCCGGTATCTTTTTTTCCATTTTAAATCCTTTTCCCATAAGATCTTAATGAAGAGATAATAAAAGAGTTGGAAGCATTCTGTTTGAATTTACAATGGATATTTTTACACAGCTAGAGCTCAAAGCAGAAATACATGTTCTAGGTTGTCTAAAAATGCTGTGGATGAAGAAAATTACTATCCTCAGGCTTAGTAGCAGAGTATTTATATGTAGGTACGACAACAGCTTGTAAAGTTATATGGACTTTGCAGTAGGGAGTAAAGTGGGAGCGAGAGAGTTTTCCTTTTACAGCTATCTTTCAAAATAAAGTGCTAAGTCTGCTGTCTATGATGGAATTCTCCCATTTTCAAGGACTAAGCTCAGCTAGTTCAAACTTACTGCAAAATTGAGTTAATACTTTGTATTCTTAAATACTTTTTAAAAAGCAAACTTCAGAAAAATCAAGCAATTCCTTACTCTTTTTCTGTTTCAAATAAGGCTTTATTCTCTGCTTGTCATAGATCAAGGGGTTTATCAAGGTTTTTATGCATTTATTTACTATTTTCCCAGACTTGTCAATTTGAGCATAACAAATGGATAAAGATAAACAGCACTAAATAATTATAATAAAAACTGTACAAAAAGAAATGGAGAATTAATGTCCTTGTTAAATTTGATGTCATCCTTTGCTTACAGAATTAGCTGCCTATTCAGTATTTATTGCCTTCACGTTTATTTACATGTGCTACCAGAGGGAAAAAATCACTAGTGGCACAGGATTTAAAAAGTCTGTTGCAGAGTTATTTTTTTCTTATATAGACCTCTAGTCACTATATGGGAAAATACTGACGTGGCAAAAGAAACAAAACTCTTAATCCCCTCTGCCTTTTGTTAAAGCTAATTCAAGCTGGAGAAAGGCTGCCTGGGGAAGGAGTTTCAAGAGTGCAGATCCCTACCCCCAAAACATCCCACTGTACTACTGAGGTTCCTCTGTGAGAGCAACTGAGACTCATACACTGATACGAGATATGTGCCACTTTGGGTTATATTCTCCGTGAAAAAACATTTGTAATGGCACACATCAGGCGTAAAGTGTAATTTTTAAACTGATACAATATATTAGTACATGTTCCTCATTGCTTGGTTGTTGGTGTAGGAGGCAAGGCACAGGACGGAGATGGAAAATGACTTTGTGGCGTGTGTCTGTGTTCACAGTCTGTTCCTACAGGGTGGCTCTCACAGGGAGCGTGTCAGGAAGCATCATTTTGTTTAAAGAGATGTAGCCCACCACTAATCTGTCGCAGCGCTTCCTTCCAGGCATCCCACTGGGCTCTGCTTCAGTGCCAGTGCCCACAGATGCCAGGGACCGAAGCGGAAACACGGACACCACGGCTACCGCGGTGGTCATCGGAAGCGTAATCGCGGGGGCTGGCTTGGGGGAGGAGTATTTAAACTGCGTTTTGTTTCTGCTGGCGCACGGCTGCATAACAATGACCCTCCCGCTCCGCGCCTGTCGCCGCGGTGCCCGCCCGGCCGGGCACGCCCCGCTTTGTCCGCGCCGCTCCCGCACGAGCGCCGCCAGCATCCCGCCGGGCCGCGCTGCCTCTGCCGCCCTGCCATTTGCATCTCAATGCCAGAACCGGGCCGAGGAGCGGGGCTCCATCTCACTCGCACCAGAGCAGTAATTGATTTCAGGCCCGAGTGAATCTATTGAGCTCGGCCGAGTTTATCCACGTTTACGCTGAAGTAACCAAGAACAGCTTGTGACCTCTCTGTAAGATGGAACATTATTACAAAGTATTTGTCTCTTTGCAGTCATGGAGAGCCAAGGGCTCAGTGCTGTGTCATATGCTAATAAGACAAGGGAGCAAAAGCATACATAGAAGGAAGAAGCAGTTTTGAGTGTAAATTTTCCATGATTCCGAGGCAAAGTTGAACGCTATTTAGGAAGAGATGGATCTCACAAACATAGTATATATAGATCTAAGCTTTCATTCTTCTGATTTCAAGATGTTTTTTCCAAAAAGTAAAAAAAAAATCCAAATATTCACTTTTCTCTTTCTCTCATTGAACTCTATGCTTTCATGTGAATGTTCTTACCTTATTTCATAGTAATGTTTTACTTTTTCATTCTAAAAAATGATTCTTTGACTATTGTATTATAATCTTGACAATTAAATACAGTGCTTTGGTAATTATTCATTCAGCTGTAGTTCTATTTCCCATTCAAAAACCTCAACCTGAATTCTTTGTAACTTGGGGTAAACCCAAAACTCTATAGTTCTTACATGAAAGAAGGACGTGATCCCACCTGCTGACACAGGCTTATCTTTTCTGTGGCACTAGCTAGGTCCATCCTGGCCAGAATTTCTCCTGTGTTGCATTGCCTTCAACCACAATGGCACAGAAGAGATCCCCGAGTCTTCCTGAGAATGGTACAGCACATCCACCTGAAACTCCAGAGCTTGCTAGGTTACTACTTGCCTATACAGAAACAGCAGGAATAATATCAGAAAACCTTAATCTATTTGTTTTGGACTGACTGACTGTAGTAGTCCGGCTCAGCATCAATGACAGTAAGAACCAACACCTTTAGCCTTCCACCAGGGGAAAGAGGCAAAGCCCTGTATCAGATCACTCCAGCCCCAGCTGTTGAGAATGCCTGAAACTGGAGATGGGTGCATGAACCACTTGGAATTGCTTGCCTGCTGCCCAACACACAGGCTGCCCTCCCTTTTGCAGGTTGTCAGCTTTTCTCATTTCTGTTTCCATCCTACCATTACTCACTTCTGTGACAACCTCTGCTACAGATGCTGGCAAATTACAAACACGGCAAGGAAATACAATGGGAAACACACATTATATATGCATAGCTTCATAACTGCTAAGAAGAAAACAAATTTCTTGGCAAAGTGGAATTAAAGAAAGATCCACAAGCTCTGTCTTTCTGCTGCCTTTCACTCACTTTCTTCCTGTATTCATTTTTTTATTATATTACTTCCTCATAGAGCAGTAAGGTCAAGATAGAGAGCCCAGCTGCTGGCTAATAGCTGAGACTGAGCCTTTGAGGTGGAGAGTGGGATCTGATATTACTGTATTTTTTACTGAAGACTTTTTAAGGTACCAAGTTTTTTTAGCTAGTAAATAAAAAGAGATGATTCATGCTTTCAAAGAATGGGCATTTTCCACACTCCCAGAAGTTCTTACAAGCTGACTGAAGTATAATTCAGATGGCACTTGAGAAGAATTGACTTCCTAAAATCCTCACCATCCCTGCAGAGGTGCTTTGGTCCAATTTTAAATAGATATTTTGTCCCCTGTTTTTGTTCAGCTTTTAGATGCTACTCATTTTAGTGCATCTTCCTTTGCAAATCCTAGAATAAAAAGAAATGTTGCAACTGCACAAGTCAAAGCTGTTTGAAGAGAATGTATTGTAAAATTATCTCTGCGTTCTTTTTATACTATAAAAGTGCTGACAGCACTTTGATGTGGAAAGGATGAGATACAGTAATCTGAGGGGCTGCTATGAAAGGAACGACATGCTGTAAGCTGGAACTGTACAGAGAAACACACAGTAATGACAGCTTCACACAACACCTAATTTGATTCCTTCTTTGCTCCACAGTGAATCTTTAAACCATATCCACCTGCTAATGAGCTGGGAGGCTTCTGAGCAGAGGTCACCTTTCTCCCACTTTTGTAAAATTCACTCCACCCCACTTATAAAACCATCCATTATCACATTCTCTTCCACAGCATTTTGTCTTTGGTGAGTTTGCTGCCACATAGAAATCAAATCAAGAAAGGGGAGAGTTAGCGCCTGTTTTTGCAATTGAAATTACTTCTAATTTTTAAGTAGGAATTACTTCTATAGATAGAGAAATTAGACACAAATATTCCTAAAAAATGAGACCTCTTCCTCTCTGCCCCAAACCCAAGTGATTAACAAACGCAAAGCTGGAATCCTGGAGTTTCAGGCAGGGGTAACATTACACACATGCTTGCAGATCATGGCTGAGCCAGCTGTGGCTTGCTGTGTGGGATCACGTTCTGGTATTGCCAGCTCAGGTTGGGAAAGGTTGACTACAACTGGCGAGAGCAAGAAATTCCAAGAGCAGAATTATTTTCTGTACAGAGAAATGTCATACTCGCTCACACACCTATTCAAGGTTCATATTTGGCTTAAAGCTAAAAAGAGCAAACTTCCAGGTTTAAGGCAAACATTGAATTTTGAATGCTAGAAAATAAATGCCTCAAGTTATTTTTATATTTATGAATGTTAGCTAGTGAAATATTTCCTAAAGCTCAGAAAATTGTCAGATTATTCATCAGAACAAAATAAATCCACTGCATTGCAAATAATGCCCTGAAAGTCTAGTGAAAGGCCATGCTGATTAGCTGTACCACAACTTCCCTGTGTTTATATTAAGCACAAACCACAAGGGAATCACAGCTCAATATTTAAAACTATTTTTTTTTAATTTTCCCAGAGGACAGGTTATTCTCCCACCCCTAAAGTACATGCTGTGATGCTAACAGACTGGAAAAACTAGACACATTGTGTCAAAGCTGTGAAGATCCATAAAACTACTATTAAGAGAGTAGATCTTTATCTATATTTATTTGAGAGGCCAATATAGCCTTTAAAATATAAATACATGGATGCATTTGATAGATAAATTACAGCACATTTCTTTTATTATTAGTAATTGGTTCCTAATTAGATGTAATTCTAACATAAGGATGAATAATTAAGTCTCTAAACTCAGTGAGCTAAAGAATGGACACACTCTGTGACCCAAAAGGAGTTTATAATTTCCATGTAAAAATATTTAGTGAACATGTAAGGAAGCTGTGGGAAGCTGCAGGACTTGGACATCTCCTATGGAGAGAACACAGCCTCATGTCACAGAGTTAAGCTTCATTTGGGTGCTCTCCCACAACCAAGAGCACACTTTCATTCTTTGGAATTTGGGAGTACCTACGAATGCTATGATTTATTTTTTGTGTGTGTGTTTTATAGTACTTCCTTTTTCTCATACTGATCCTCATTCAGGAAAATCTGTGCAACTCAGAAATAACCACATCTAACCAGCTGCATGCTTGACCTGGACATGATCGTGTTACTGCATCCCCGCTCTGGCACAGATCTTATCACAACACAAGGCTCTCACCCTTATTTACCAGTCTGAAAAGCTCTACATATTGTTCAGGGAGAGTTCAAAGTGCTGACTTCCACCCCTAAATCTCTCAGGGGTCTAGGCCTGGCTGAAAAGGGTCTGCCGAGGTACACCTGAGGAAATGAGATCACTCTGCTAAAGAGATATATTAGCAGGCTGTTTGGGGAGACCCTGCCTACTACTTAAATTACTGCTTCACAGGTGCTCCTGTGAAAGGTTACTGGAAGTTGTTTAAAGCAATTACTTGCTCATATGTGGGGTTTTTATTTCATTCATGAGTTTCAACTTTTGGCAAACCCATGCAATAGGATGGAGAGAAAGACAACAAACTATCCAAAATTCTGTTTGTAGTAGGTGTTTTTCAGGGTCAGAAAAAGTAGTGATGACTCTTGACACCTAAAACACGTTAAAAAATTTATCACTTCAGGTTATCATAAAAATCTGCCTCGCTGAGTTTTAGAGACTACTCAGGATTATTTTTGTATATATTTCTTCATGTATTTTAGCAAAATACCTCATAGGCTTGGTGTTTGTATTTTTTTGACTCTGCAGTAACTAAAGCTGTTCCTTGTTTATTCTCTCTTTGTTCTTGTTCCCGTCATGCTATCTTTCTTCTCTATTTATGCACACACAAAGAAACAAACAAACAGTGCTTCCTGCTGCCTCCTGGACCACTGCCAGCTGTCCTGATGTCAACGGGCAAAGAACAAAGGTAGCCCTACCATAAAGACCTTTGCTGAGGAGTGATCTCTGCAGCCTCCTCCCTTTCTTCAGAGTGCCAGCAAAGATAGCACTGCTCTCCAAACTGGAACCATTAGAGGAATTCAGCCATTTAATTCACATTCTATTATGGGGATAAAATAAGAAAACCAAAATAAACACCCTTTCAACTGTTCTTCAAACCAACACCTCTGGTTGCAATGCTGGGCAGAATTTTTATGTTCAGAGATTAATATACTGATGAATGGTTGACTTAATTTTCCTAATTGGTCCCCTCCTGAATAAAAAGCTCCTGGGGGCACTGTTTCCTTACAAAAGGAAGGGAAAAAAACAGAACAGTAAGAGGCTTCTGTTCTCAGAATTGAATTTCCCACGATGATACACAGTGATACTACTGAGAATGGCACCTAAGTGACAGAACTACTGTTGGTAAATTTTGCTACTATGAAAACTCCTCAGCATCAAAATCGTGGTATAAAAATAGATCAGGGTAATTCATAACTGGAGCTGAGAAACAGGGTAACAATATATTAGGGAACTTACAAAAGGATTTCCAGAAGTAACAGTTCATTAAAACTACAGGTAGGAGGTGGGGAAAAAAATCCATATTGTTGCTAAGAACTCATATGGTGGAACAACAAAAGCTATTGGATTAGGTAGGGAAAAAAATAAGAAAACATTTTAATTCTTAGAGAATCTGTGTCTGAAAGAAAAAATTCTAAAAATAATTAACAAAACACTATTTTTCCTAATAATTCTCATTTAAGCAACTCACCTATTGTCCAATGCTTAAAAAAAGCCAAAACAAAATCCCAAGCCCTCTAATCCTTACTAAAATATATTGGCAGGAACACACATACACAAAGGAAAAAATATTCAGGTTTTCAGGAAGCATTCATACCCAAAAAACCAGATTACTTTCAAAGATTAAGATTATATCATATGAGATTTCTTAATTTGCTTCTATAGAGTAAACCTAGTTTGAAGCTAAATCATCCAAGCAACAGTTAGGGAACATCTTTTGTAAGTTTAAGTCACTTGATGCTTCTTGACCTGTGGTCTTTTTTTAGGACTACTGAGTCTTAAATGTACTGGATCAGGTAGGTATTTATGCTTATTTTCAGCTCAGGCAATTGAGGAGGCTGCCTGTCCTTGCTTTAACCTACTTTCCCTGCTAAAGTCATTTTGCCTCATAAGCCTCATGGAGATTTGAGAGGCAAAGCCAGTTTATTCCTACAGTGGTCCCAATTTGTTCAGAAATATTGCCAAAGGCTCATTTGGAAACCCTTCTTACAGGAAACAGGAACATTTGGTACTTTGCAAAAACTGTAAGGACTCGACTCAAAATAGAAAGGTACAGTTAGCAACCATAAGAGGAGTGTACTGCTTCCCTTCAAATATAACATCTGAGGAAAAAGCCCATTAAAAACAAAACAAAACAAAAATAATTAATATTAATCATATATGATTCTAATCATTAACTATTGTTTGACAGTTATTATTTATAATATATTCTATTTCTGATGTGGAGTTTACCACACATTCTGTAGCAGAGTTAAAGAAAAATACTAATTTTGTGTGCACTTTTCATGTTGAATTTTATGCCTTAAAATATAGAAGCCTTTTCACCATGAAGAAAAAGAATGGAACAGTCACATCTTTTGAAAAAAAAAAATCCCCCTTTTTTTAAGAATTCGTAAGGAATCCAAGTATGTGTTGCTATGCTAGGATACCTCCAGTGCAGCAGGACACAGAGGTGACAGATGGAGGGTGCCACCTGCATCCAGACAGGGTTTTTATGAGCACTCTTCACGATCCTTTGTACCTTCACAAGTGAATACTGTCATTGTTTTATGTGATCCCCCCCAGTGAAGATAAAATCTCTCTGTCCAGAAGGAGCCCTGAGAAGAAGACCATTTTTTGACAGTGTTCAACTGCATTCATGGCGTCCCCAGAAATTTTGTGAAGTAAACACTTCACCACAATTAGGACAACGAAGACATATAACCATTCCAGCAAAGGGATGGCTGAATTTCCTACCCTGGACAAGGGAGGGGAACCATTCATGGCCATGGTAGTGCAGGGAGGAGACAGTGCTTGGGGTTAGAATTTACCCTTAAAATGAAAAAAAAAAGAAAATCTCTTCCTTGAGTGCAGTGGGTCTTCATATCACACATCATACAGTCTGTTTCTATTTAGACCATACAGCAAATCTGTTCTAGTATTTCTATTAATAGTTTGTTTCTTTATTTATTTATATATTACTTATAGGAGCTCTTCATCAAAACAATAGTGCAATCAAGTTGGCTTTACTCCATTAGCTGTGCCTTGGTGTTTGCAGATTTTCTGATCTGCAGACCATAACAATAACTAAATCATCAAATAACAATAAACTTGCTCCTCAAGTTGCAGTGTCCCAGCCCTTTGGAGAAATACAGCCATATGCCATAAGAAAAACAGTGCCCCTTTTTAGCACAAGCAACACCAAGATACAAATCACATCACAGGCAGTCAGAGTTAATTAAGTCAGGCACCTACTGTTTGCCTATAGTCTGCAATAGCTGTTAATTTGGAGGTCTGCTGTAGTGCTAAGATGAGATAATTAACTAATGCATTGCGTGACATGATGAACACATTCCTAAAGGGACTTGTTATGGTGACTTTTTTTGGATAACACAGTAAAATTTTAGATAACATACCACAGCAGTTTAAAGAGGAAAAAATGCTAACAGGTCTCTTAGACAAAATGGAAAAGGTCAGGAGCTCTTACACTGACTATACAGCATGCAGAACCACACAGCTATTAAAACTATCAAAGAAGCATCAACACTTTGGCATCTATTTTTGTTAGTTTGAATAAGTAATTTTGGAAATTGCTGTGAATTTATTTTCTTTTTTTTTTATTTGCAGTATATGCACACACAGAAACTCTGTATTTTGTTTAAAATCATATTGTATTACATACATGGTGTCACTATCATTCCAAAGGAATTGCTTTTATCCATTTAGTGCACCTATCTTATTGACTGAAGTATCTTCTTTTCTTGATCGACCTGCTAACTCTTCCACTTCACACCACTGGAACTCTTTGATCCAGGAAAAAAAAAATATTCCGAGTAGGCTAAAGAACAATTCCTATGATATGAAATAGGATTGAAAAGATTAAAATGAGAGACAGAAGACAGTGTACAGGCTCTGTCAGGATTTAGACTGGCTACATGCACAAATCAGGTAAGATCCCTGGATCACTTTTACCTCAATCACAAGTTGATCTCACATAGTGAAGAGCTGCTCTTTAATAGAATTAAAATGTATCACTTCCAAGAAAATAATAGTGGAAAGTAGTTTTGTACAATACCTAACAGTTCCTGCAACACAAGTTGGCTGTTGTAGAGGAATGAGGTATTTTACTACAAATATGGTTCAGTTTATAACTTGTTACTTTTTCTGTTACTATACTCTCTTGCTTTTATTGTTTCAAATATGTTGCTGTCCTGTATATATACTGTGAAGTATTTCAGGAGTCTTTCCACTGTTGTTACTGTTTCAATGCTGAAAAATTTTTTTTTCCACCAACCTTCTGCATTTTTAAATCTATTGTAATTAACTCACATAGCTGAATATGCTGCAAGATCCAGGAACTCCAAAGGGTGCTTAATGTCCTGCCAATATCTACATATTCTGTCATGACATCAGGACCACAAGAATTACCGAGAAACTGAACAAATCCAGAAGAATTAATGAATTTGCTGGTTTTGTCCTTCCCATGCATTATGACATATTATCTGCCCACCGTGTGTTGGTGCTTTAATCTCACGTGAGATTCATTGGGAGCAGCCAACAGCTCTGGTCAGAGAGAACCTTTCCTTCTGCATTGTGGAAGAGATGAAACACAAGCACAACATCCAAATGTCAGCTCAGCAGTGAGAAGCAGCTATGCTAACTTGTCCTTTAGTTCAAGGCAGAGTGGCTGCTTCCGCTCAATGACATCAGCATAAAAATGCAGGAGGAAGATGCCAGAAGGAACAGGACACTGCATTTTTTTTTTTCTTTTACTGAATTATTGTGATACAATCACCAGGTTAGTGCAGGAAGGCAAAGTGCGTTCATTAGCCTGTGCTCTGGTTTCTGGGCACAAACACACCTTCTAGCACTCAGCATCACGACCCCACCACGGGGTTCTACTCTCCTAGCTCTGCAGAACAGCAGAGATATTTTTTTCTTTAAAGGTCAGGTAATATAAAAATACTTCATAGAGGATAAAAAAAAGTCAGCACAAAGGAGCAAAAACAAAATTGAAGGGGGTTTATTTGCTAAAAAAAGATTTTAGCTGCTAAATAAGCTAAAGCTGCCAAACGGTGACACATCTCAATTCATGGTATAGCCCTAAAATTTTCGGCAGATATTCTAACTTCAGGGGGCTTGCTGTAGAGTGACACCTTGGTTTGATGAAATCCTGGAACTGTGGAAAAGAACCAACATTCTTCTGCAGCATGCAAGGACAAAGTGAAACTAAGGATATGAAAACATCAGTTCACAGCCCAGAGTGACCTGTACCTGCAGCTCTAGGGCTGGCTCCACTCCATACCAGTAAGCAGGAAAGGCTTCAAACAAACAAACAAACAAACATTAATAACATCAACAAGCAAAAACTCATTTGAAAAAAAATTACTCCTTTTTGCCAATCTGCATTCATTATGCTTTCTTTTTCTGAATAATTGCTTAGTCTGTATATTAATTTAAGGTTAGAAGATGCCTGAAGGGAGAAGAATAGTTTTCAGTTACAGAAGCCGGTCAGAGAAGAGCACTGCCACAAAACTGAAAGAAGGGAGATTTTAGCATACAGGCTAGGAAGTGCTTTAAACAGTAGCTGGGTGGATTTTTTTACTACTATGAGAAGCAGCTGAAAGACTGTCATTAAAAATAATAGCAAACATATGTGATGTGTTGTCACACAGAGGAAATTGTGTGGAAGTTCCACATATGATCATCCCTGCCACTGAGCTCAGAGGGATAGCTTCACTTTGACGAGGTTTCCAAATGCACTAGGAGTCTGGTATTTCCTTGGGAAAAACAAATTTTGTGATGGAATGTGATGAGCGTCATGCAGTCAAGGTATCAAAAAGAGATATTTCTTAGTATTGTAAACCATGATCTTCCAGCAGTTATTAAAATGTAACGGTGAGGGCACTGCAGAGATATTAGGTCCCTCTGAAACAATGGTGTTTATGTGATGTGAGGGCTTCCTTCTTTCTCTCTCTATCCCACATGTTGCTTCTTAACACTCTGCATCAGAGATAACTCCTGCCACACAAAAGGTAGCAGTAGGGATTCCAGGTCCCTGACCCACTCTGCAGAGTACTGAGCAAGTTCAGCTGTGTTGTCCTCAGCCTCCTTTGCTGGCTCACCTCACTTATGTGACCTTAAACTCAAACAGCAGAGGATGAGATTTCTCATCTCAGATGATGTGTGGGGTAATAGCCACAGCTGGTACACTGCAACAGCTATCAAACAAATTCTGAGCCTTGCACAAGATTTTAATTTTACAGCATGCTGAAGGTCACACTGACTAACATGGATGGGAATTAGCTGTGTATAAATTCCTTACTCCTAATAAAGCAAGCAGGGAAACCAGTCTCCAGTTCATCATTCTGAGATTAATTAATAAAGCAATACTAACTGCAAAGACTCAGTTACCAGAATAAGCTATTGGAGCAGCTATACTGTTTTTCCAGATGTATTAGGTACTTTCAGTGAGCTTCTATATGCAAGCCTTTATTGCTCACTTGTGGAAGATTGGGAGTAGATGGAGCTACAGCTGCTTATGCCAGGAGAGGTGCCCACCCAGAGAGTGCCATGTGGATGATTTTTAACTCACATCATATCAAGCACAATGACAAAAACTGCCATGGGAAAACAGCTAAATAACTAAAACTATGTTTCCTATGGCTTACTAATTGACTATTCATGCAAAACATTAAGCTGATGAATGTGAATTTGTTGGATGCATTACCCTTTCTCCCTTTGAGCAGGTTTCAGAGATTATAATTATGTTTGGTTTAATTACTATTAGTCTCTATTGAATTGTCAGTTCTTTCAGCATTTTCAGTCTGTAAAAATTCATATTTTAAATTTTCCTTATCTGAAGGCAAACTTCTCATGTTGGTTCAATTTTGTATGAATTGGATGTTATTGTATTTCAAGGCCTGATCATCATGCTTACTTAAGGAGAAGCGTTCTTTGTTGATTTTCGCTGCTCTAAATACACGTAAAGCCACTCAAAATGAGTTAATCCTTGTGTGGTTTTGTCTTTGGATTTTTTTCCAGACTCCATAATCATGCTCCATTCGAACTCTAATTTACTTCAGACTGAGACAGAGATAAGAGATCTTCACCGTCTCTTACACCTACAGAGTAGCTGCACGGCTCCTGCAGAGTGCCCAGGATTGCTTTGGGTGGATGCTTCACCTGAGTGCCTTCCAGGCAATTAAGGAGTCCCACATGCTGAGCAAGAAGCTGTGGAAGACAGAGAGAATGTGCCTGAATCCTTCTTACTCTCTTCAAGTCAGAACCCACAGTCACGGCTCTACTTCGGACTCTGTACATTTGAGATCTTGAGTGCATGAGATTCCAAAAGGCTGATCTGGGGTATTCAACCTGCACTGCATCCTACTCCCTTAAAGTGTTCACTTGGGAAGTACGGGCTTTGTCTTTTCACCCTCACAGAAACAAAACTGACATCTCTTAAAGCATTTCGCCAAGGCACAAGATCAGACCCACTATAAAACTGAAGCATCCTCCCTTCAACCTGATGAGGAATAAAACCTAAGTGTGACCCACTGCAGAGAGGGGACTGTAAGATGAGCAGAGCAGGGAAGAAATGAGCAGAAGGGAGCTACACTGCATAATTCAATAATAAAAGCATTAACTCAGGAAAGGAGAAAAGGGAAGCCTCACTTCACTGCTTCTATTCAGCATTAAATGCCCTTTCCCTTGTTTGGTGACTCCCTTTGCCCCAGCCCCTTCTTTGCTTTCCACAACCAAGAAGAGAACTGAAGAACTGAAGTCCCCCCATGTTATTCAGCCACTCTTAAATCACAAACATGTTTCTTAGAGGTTATCAGTAGTCTCCTGGTGGAGGCACCTCAACAAACACCTTTGTATTTCCCATCCCTGTCCTCAGGCTCCCTCTGAGGGAAAGTTCAGCTGTCCATGTTCTCTGTCTCCCAGGGCATTTGCAGGGACAGGCTGAGGGATGGGATGTGCGCCATCAGCCACAGGATGTCCCTCTCAGGAGATGCTGCAGCCACACTGATGCCATATGCCTTTTTATTTTGTGACACCTGTTTACACAGCGTGAGGCAGGAAATAGATTACTTTCACAGCAGAATGGGAAATCATAGAGCGTTCACAGGCAGACAGAGGGTTCAGGGAATATCTTGTGAAAGCATTTAACAATTCACATTGTCAGAACGTGTATGACCATCCAAATACATGCTGTTTCCAGTCTCCTGTGTAAGAGCCACATTTGCATTAAGCCAAAGAAATCAAATCCTGTAGCTAAAAGTTGTAAGAAGAAAAAAAAAATGCGCCTTTTCTGATTATTGCTTCTTAACATATCCTATCTCTGTGTTGGTTTTGAGCAAGGTGTTTTGCTTCATTGATTATTCTGCTTGGTATTGCAACATAAATGAGAAAGTTGACATGAATTTGTAAATTAAAAAAACTATTCTCTCCTGAGTGCAGAATATTTGTATGTTACAATACACAATATTACAACGGCATTCCTGGCCTTTGGAAAAGTTTGAGTATAGGTTTGTTCCCATTTTGTGAATGCTTCAAGTGCTGGGGAGCATGAACTGACACATTAGTTTAAACCTAAGTGGTTCCGAGTTGAAGTGCTGCATAGCATGATCTCAGTCATGGCCTGGTGCTCCTTTTCTCTTACTCTTCTGAGATCATAGTGACCGAAGAGCAAGACAGTCAGTTTAAATCTTGGGGACTAAGTCTTCAACTGCTGCTCCACATGGACCAGATCTGCCCAATCATGAATGTCCTCTCCTCACTATGTTACGATTTTTTGTTTTTTTTGGATAGTGAGCATTTGAGCCTGTACTAATTCTTGCAATGAAAATAGTGCTACAGGTGTGTTACATGATGTGACAAAACTTAAGTACTCTAACGGTCAGTACAGAATAAATTAGTCGATTTAAAAACCTCCAAAAAGAAAGAAGTTGTAGCATTTCCCAGCTTTGATAAAGTTTCATGCCATCTTGCTCCCCTCAAGAAATAGCATGTCCCAGTAGGTGTGGAGGCACAGGCACTCAGCTCCATTCCACATGGCCCTGCAGGAACCATCTGCCTCCCCGCTGAGTTAATGCCTTCCTGACCCTGATCTGCCATCTCCTAAAAGAGTTCATTCCCATTTTCATTTATCTCACAAGAACTGAAAATGAACCATAGGCAATTTAAGACCTTATGTAGCATTTTCCTTCTTTTATCTCCTTCCTATGCATTTAATTATTTTCCAAATTCCAAACACATTTGGGCCTCTAAGAAGGCAGAGGCTCTCTGTTAGCCTGGATCCATGGTGCTGAATTGCTTTCAGAGGTCAGCGACCCCTGCAGCAGGCAGGTGTTCCAAGAGCCGGGCAGCGCTCAGCTCAGCGCAGTGTCTGCAGTCCATGCACACACACCCGCAGCTCTGCTCAGCCCGCGCTGGAAGCGGCAGCAGCGTGCGCCCAGCTGCTGTTCAAGGGGCAGGAGTATTTCATTCGCTCCGTTTTCCAGCGGTGCTCTGGGCAGATCTCCACCCCTCAGGGAGG
>VXBQ01004506.1:183514-206910 GCA_013400175.1 Phainopepla nitens
GGCGGCAGGGCCCCGGCAGCCCCCGGCGCGGCCTGGCCGCTCGCTCGGAGCCGGCTGTGCTGCTGAGCTCCGGGCTGCTGCTGGCAGCCGCTGTGTGACCGCAGGGAATCGGAACCGACCCGGGGGAGCCTTTTGGTGTAAGGACTTGTGTGAGCAAAGGTGTTCCGCCACCGTGTGCAGTCGAAAGTTTCTGATTGTCTTCTCTTTTTTGCAGGTGAAATGGTTTTCGCATGCTGAACTCCATCTTGGATTGCCTCATTGCTGCGCATTGAGAAGTTTGTAAAAAGCAGGAAGTCAAGATGAAGAGCAGAGTGACACAAGTAAATGTAAGTGTTCTTAAACCTAAATTGTAGGATTTGATCACGGCCATGTACCAGGTTTGTAGTTGATATTATGTTAAATAGAACTTCCTGAATGCAAAGTGAGTAATATCTGTAACAGGCAGCACCTGCTTACAAGGTAAATTCTGCTAGGAGCCAGTAAATTACAGCTATTTCTAGCTGCTTTTGTTCTTGCAATAAAGTCCTGAATATTATTAGTGTATAATGTTACAGCAATAGGTCAAAACTGACTGATGATGGCTCAACAGCAGATGTAAGCATGTAGAGAAATGGAGAAAGATTTTTTTTTTTAAATTTAACAATGATCTTAAAAGATGCAGAGAATAAGTAGCCATTAATTTGACACCTGTATGTCATACTATGCATGTTAAAGGTTTTCCTTTTAAAAGCTATGTGGCCCATTTCTGAGTGGATGGAAGTGGTTTTTTGGGAATGCAAGAAGAAAAAATTTGGAAATGCTGTGTTTGTCAAGTACACCAGGTTTGGGACGTGTTAGCAGAGCAGTATTGTGATGCACTGCCTCTCGTCTGTGGCATTGCTCTGTGGTTCCAGAGTCAGAACCTGTGTAGGCTTCTTCACACTTTTAGATCCAACTTTTCTGGCTTGAATGGCTTTTAGTAGGGATGCTTGAGGGGTGGTTTAATACCTTCTCCTGTTTTCCCAATGTGGTAGTGTTCTCTCATCTGTCAGAATAAGCCAGTTAGCAAAAGCACACTGTTCGGACACTTTCAGTTAATCGCTTTGAGGAAAATGGACAAGGAAGAGGACTAACTTGTGGCAGAAAACCTGGTCACAAAGAGCTGAGGGTGAGGAGTTCTTCAGCAAGCATAGCTGCTTTTGCAAGGAGATGTGATAAATGGCAAACACAGAAACAGCCATAACACTGTTTTATTTCTGTGAACACTTGTCTTTTTGGTTCTGCTTGGTCAGAGACAGCTGATAGAGAACCCATGAGAATGGATCATCCTAAAAAGACCCACTGACTTCTTTCCATCTGCTAGTTAGGATTTAAATGCAGTAACTGTTCTGTGTTATTCAAAGATTTTTATTACCGCTTTCTTGGAAGCTTAAGATACAGACTAGCATTATATTACTGGGCTGGGGAAAAAAAAAAAACAAACCAACAAGGACTTTTCTTACCCTTGAAGGAATTCAGTGATTCTGCTCTGTGGTGTAAGGAGCATTGAAAAGGGTAGAAAACCCTGGTGGATATGTGAATTTCTTGTATTGTCTGTCAGAGATAATGTGTCTCTAAAATTAAACAGGTGGACATAACTTTTCCAGGGATGCGTGCTCCCAGTGGGCAATGTGATGCCCTTGTTTCGTATCATCGTCTTGATGCAGCCCAGAGAATGCTGGGTGTAATTTTAGCAGTGTTTGAAGTGCACCCTAGGAAAGACAATATTCTAGGGTGTGTTATAGTGGCCTCAAAAATACAATTATTGGTTTGCCTATGTACACACTCTCCCAGTTAAGTTTTTGGAGATAAAGCTGCCCTGGTTTTTATGGAAGAGGTGTCATTATATTCTGGTCACCCAGAGCTGGTGTGCCGGCGTGTTGGTGGAGAGGGTGCTGCTTCAACAGACGAGCTGCGTGGTAGTGCAGGGAGTTCCATCAAGGGGCATAAGGAAATGCTTGTGCTGAGTTTCTGCAGGTAATCACTCTGTGGCATCGTGAGATTGTGGTTCTGAAAAATTGTAAATAATATTTTAAAGGAAGAGATGACCCTTGCAGTGAAAGTACTCAGGTTACAAATGCTGCTGCTTGACTCTACCAAAGTTGTTTAGAAACATCTTAATGAAGATCTTTCTGTGTTTGTTGTAGATGCTGTCACGTTCTGATTTTTGTATGACTCCGTACTTCTAAATGTCATGGTTCAGCCCATGGAATTTGGTGTGAACTGTTAACGTGTGTATCACTTAAACAATCCTGCAAATCTGCCAAGTAGATCAGTGCAACTCAGATGTTTGTAGTGTACAAAACTGGAAATTACTCATGAGAAAATAAATTGTGATTAGTGAAAAGAGGGAACGTAAGGAAAAATTATTCAATAAAGGGAACTTTTAGGAGAGAGGGAAGACACTCTTTGAACAAGAAATGGTGGAATTCTTTTCATGGCATTGTGTTTGATACAGCAAATTAAGATGGCATCTGAAAGAAGGAAGCAGGAAAGGCAGAGCAGTGGTCCATCTACTCTAGTCTCCAGCAGTAGCTAACAGCAGATGCCTTAAAGAGTTGAGGAATAGGGCAACTATAAAAGTACCTGCCCACATACACTCCCACTCTCTACCTGTTTGCAGCTTCCTGAGCCAGATCAAGTTTTTTGGTAACCCTTGTGGATTATTCTTCAGTGTTTGTTCAGGACCTTGAACCCATGGAAGCATTTGGCATCTGCAGCATCCTGTAGCAGGGTGTCCAGCTGCTTAACTGCTCATTCCTAGAGAGCCAGGAACCTCTCCTTGTCATACCTGACTGCCATCAGCTTTATTTGATGGCCCTCCTTGTAAAGGAGTGGGAACTGAAGGCATGGTGTGCTTTGATCTGAAGATAGGTGCTCACAGTCACGTTGGGGCTTGATTTTTTTCTTTCTCTTTCCTTAAAGCATGGTTCCAGTCATGAAAGGAAGGAAAACTACAGTTCCCGACATGAAAGTTTGTCTCCAGAGGACAGGTAGAGTGACTGATTTTGGATCTTCAATTCTGTATATATACCTCATATAGTGAGTTAGAGAAGTTAGAAAAAATCATGGGGTTGTTTCTTTTTGTATATTACCATAACTAAGTGGCAAAAAGCAAGTGTAGATTTAATACTTGAATATCAATGCAACAGTAATTAAATGGATTTGTTACTAAAACTTAGCATTTTGTTAAATTATCATGAGACTTGAAAGTGGAAATTACACACCAGCTTTTTGCTTAAAGTCGCATATTGCTGATATCACATTTATAATTCCTGGGCAAGATTTCTTTGTGCTGTAAGGCACATGTAAGTAGAAACAAATGAATACATGTGCTCCAGGGAATGCAAGCTGCTGAATTTACCATTGATGTAATTACTGTTAAACATTTAATTTCAAATTCTAGGAGCTTTCTTTTACAGTGCTTCTTTTGATTTTTGCTGTTTTTTTCCTTGATGACAAATTATTGTTAAAGTATACCCTTTTGCTGGAGTGACACATTTTGAAA
Source organism: Phainopepla nitens (assembly GCA_013400175.1). Lineage (NCBI taxonomy): Eukaryota > Metazoa > Chordata > Aves > Passeriformes > Bombycillidae > Phainopepla > Phainopepla nitens. The sequence continues at coordinate 187,041 of VXBQ01004506.1, forward strand.
CTCACATTGCAGAATTGGAACACTTCTGCATTGTTACATTATATTGCAAGTAAGTGTTAATACCATTGCTTTTCTCAGCCTCTTACTAGAAGTTTTTGTGTCTTGGGTTACGAGTAGGGATATGGAGCATGACAGGTCTCGGTCTCCATCTCCCAGGAAGAGGAGGTACTCTGATGACAGCAGGTATGATGAGGAATATTCAAGACGGGAATACTACGATGACAGAACTTCTGATGGAAGGTATGGAGCCCTTTCTTAATCAGTAATAAAATACTTCCTTTTAAAGGATAAAAGGTAAAAGCTTTTCACATACACTTGGGTGTTTAGTGGGTGTTTCTTTTCTCTTTAGAAGGATGGAAAGGGGGAGAGATAGACACTATGAGAGGTGGGAGGACAGGGAATATGATCGAAGGAAGCAGAGGAGATACTCATCACCCGACCGCAGGAGTCCAGAGAGATCGACAGGCCAGAGCTCGCTTGCTCATGATGAGAGCACCTCCAAGAAGAAGAAAGAAGAAGTGGATCCAATCCTCACTCGCACGGGTGGTGCATATATTCCACCTGCCAAGCTCAGGATGATGCAAGAGCAAATCACCGATAAAAATAGGTGAGTTCAAAGTTGTATGGTAGTTTTTTTGCTGCAAGCAAAACAGTTGAGGTGTTTAGAGAATGTTGGGAAAAATGGGATCCATTGAGGGTTGTGGTCATTGTTTTGGAGGTGTGTTCTTATCAGAAGAGAGATAAGAGAATCAGATTAAAACTGTACCTGCCTCTGCTGCAAAGCGTAAATGATAAAGCGGGATGCTGAATGTAGCTAGGGATTTTTTGGGAATATCCTACAAAACAGCATACTGGGTTATACCATATCTGCAGAGAATTACACTTTATCATGTAGGTTCAGTGATTTTTTAGTGATTGAATGTGTAATTGTGAACAGGTCTTCACATTTATGCAGTGAATATTTTTACATTTATTTTACTGATTAAATGTAAATGTGAATGTATGCTATATATGCATAAATTTACTCAGTGCAACTTCAAATTTACACATTATTAATTTCTGATACTTTGTAATAGCTTGGCATACCAGAGGATGAGTTGGGAAGCCTTGAAGAAGTCCATCAATGGTCTTGTCAATAAAGTGAACGTTTCTAATATAGAAAACATCATTCATGAGCTCCTTCAGGAGAATATTGTTCGGGGAAGGTAAGCCTTAGTATTTTAAAATAATTCTTGTGCTTTTCTGGAACATGTACACTGTTCATGTGTACACCATTGTGTGTGCTGTGAGTAGTGTATGGGTGTTAGTCAGATTTTAGTATTAACCTTAGGCCATATTGTCATATTCAGGATAGTCCCTTACTTGGGAAAGGGATTATATGCTTGGTGGAATAAAAGAATGCAACAGATGGTGTATATTTCCTTTTCTTAAGATTTTCCCAATGCATTTTACTTGAATGACTTGTAATTTACAGTTGTCACTGTCTATTTATCTTTTTAGTGCTTCATTATTTTTTGGGGGGGCAAATAATAGTTGTAGCCACTATTTAGAAAAAAAAAAATTTACTACAGTTACCTGTTGGTGTTGTTTATTTATGTAATGTAAAGAAAAGACCATTATGCTGTTGGAGCTTGGTAGATCAAAAAAGAATTGCTACATTTCAAACAGATAGGAACACTTTCTCTGTCATGGGTTTATTTTCATGTGTGTTATATCTGATGGGAAGATCAGAGTCATGCAGCTAGCATAAAAATAAGAGAATTAAGTGATTTAAATAAAATCTGGAGAATGGGCAAATAGTTCCTGTATGTGATTTCTGTTAAGAGTAATCATGAAGTTTCAGTCTTTTGTAGGGCTGCTCTTTACTTGCCTGTATTCATGTCCCCGAAATTTAATTTTCATACTAGCAATATTATTTTAGTATAAAAATGAGCTTATTGAATATTTTTAGAATGCACTTGTCTGTGGAAGTTTTTGTGTGTGGCTTATAAATGTCAAAATAATATATATGGAAAATGGCACCATTTCCCTCCTTAGTTAGTTCTGTACTTCCAAACTTGCACAAAGGCGCATTTAAAAGTAATCACACAAACTTCTACCTGACTGTCAAGTCCTTTCTTGAGGTTTTAAGTAAATGATAAATAAGAACTGAAACTGATCACTTTCAGTTTGTAAGCAAGAAGTAACTGGTTTCAAAAATGGAAATATTCTTTTTCTGTGCACTTGTATGAAATGAGTTCTATTCCATTTGTCAGTGCCAGAGTAAGTAGGAGTAAGGTCCCTATGCACTTTGCATTTAGTACCTGGTAGGTTTTTGGGTCTTTTTAAGATTTCAGTAGACCACGAGGAAGATGGATTTGGATATCAGTGTGTACTTTGAAGATTCACATTTGGAGGATTGTCTTGTTTTAATCCTCACCCACATGTAGTCAAGTAATACAGCAAAAGTCAAATTCTGTGTGCTCCTAAGCATTACAGAAAGCAAAATAGAGAGGAGGGGAAGCAAGTCACAGATTCTTTTCAGACTTTTCTTGATAATAAATGTAGAAGGTATCATTTGAATAATAAAAGAACTATTATCCCATGAGTCCTTGTTACATTCATTTAGGCTCTAAGTAGTATTTTATAATCAGACAAAGTTCAGATTAAAAAAGGGATAATTGCAGGATACAAGATGGCTTTTTGCATGCTTAGCATTTTTACGCGTAGCTCTAATATGAGCAATATTTAGTGAAAGATTAGGTTACAGTTTGAGAACTTTCCAGTTCCGACAGATTTGTGCAACATGTTTTGCAAAATTCCATGTGTGGCATGATAAACCATGGTATGAAAATGATAATGGGTTTCTTCTAGCTATTGCAACTGCACAACACTATTTCATGTGGTAAGTACTGAATAAAAACATGACATGCTTTATTACCAGGAAGTTCTTTAAAACTTACTTATTTTTCCAGGGGATTGCTGTCTAGATCCATTCTGCAAGCCCAGAGCGCCTCTCCAATTTTTACTCATGTTTATGCAGCTCTTGTGGCAATTATCAATTCGAAGTTTCCAAATATTGGTGAATTGATCCTCAAGAGGCTGATACTGAATTTTCGTAAAGGGTATCGCAGAAATGACAAGGTATGTAAAATGTAAAGGAGCAAGGTGCTGAAATGTGGAATTCTGCAGTGGAACTGTGTCAGGTGTGTTCCAAGGAACACAGCCAAGACATGGGTCCAGACCAGTCTATGAGACATTTAGTAGCATTAGAGAATCGTGAAAGTTTGACAACCTTTGCTGGGTTGATACTATGATAGTTGGGTTTTTTTGATTTGGGCAGGGGCATTTAACTCTATTTTTTTATTTTTGAGTGTGCAGTCCTAATTGTGAACAGCTACCATTATCCTTAAATAGTTTCACGACTCTAATTAGTTTTTTGAGATGCATTAATCTGTAGTATGTCTGGGTTAGGAATTTTTCTTCCATATGGTAAAGTTTCCCCATTTATTTCTCTTCCAGCAACTCTGTCTAACATCTTCAAAATTCGTTGCACATTTGATGAATCAGAATGTGGTATGTTTCTTTGTTTTCTACTCAATCCAAACCCTATATGACTAATACTTAGTTTAAGACAGCAGTACCCTAAGTGAAGATTCTCTCTCTGTTCTGAAAGTTGCTGAAAGCCTGAGTGTGGTGCCTGCTTTAAGTTGTTAAGATCTCTTTTGAAAAGATACTGGTGCTTGCTTATGCGGTTATCACCACTTATTGTTACACTTACACTCCAGAGCTTCCCCAGATTTCATGTGTGTGTTTGGGCTGGTATTCAGGCATGTCTTGATGCAAAGCAAGGATCATTTGAGGCTCTGTCCCACAGATCTTAAACAGAGTTTTCTTGCAACGTGTGTGTTAGTAGAAATAGACTCAATTGCATCTAAATCAAATTTATATCCAGCTCTATGCCACTTCTTTGTGTCAGAAATCACAACGCTCTGATTTAAATAATGTCAAGAAGCAGTGTCTCAGGAATGTGTTGGGAATGTTCAGCATTTTGGTAAAGAGGAAATTAATCTGAGATGTGCTATTTGCTTATGTGCCTGATCCTGGAAGATCTGGTTTATTTATAGATACAATGCACTTAGAACTGGGTTCTGTAATGCAAGTGCTGATTTATTTGCTTCTTAGAAATGCATTCTGTTTTGGGTTTTTTTTTTTTTTGATGACAAAATATTTTTCATTGCTTGCTTGTTCACGTCAATAAAACAATCAAATTCACTAGAAAATTGATGTAAATACTGATGGTAAAACTGAATTTGAATTTTTGACTTCCTCTTATTCAGCTTTGCCCCACGGCTGCTGCCTTGTGTGCATGGTTAAACTGTGTTGTAGCATCCTCAAAGGCTGGACAGGTCTGTGGGATAAATGACTGGTGATAGTGTAACACTGTGCATTCTAATTCTTTGCTGATACTCTTTCCACAGGCTCATGAGGTTTTATGTTTGGAAATGCTCACTTTGCTTCTTGAAAGGCCTACTGATGACAGTATTGAAGTAGCAATTGGATTTATTAAAGAGAGTGGGCTCAAATTAACAGAAGTTTCTCCTAGAGGTATTAATGGTAAGTACAGTTAGCCAAAACCTGTCTTGGCATTTGTATTAGTAAATACCTTTCATATTTACATTTCTCTCTTTTCCAAAGCAATCTTTGATCGCCTTCGACACATTCTGCATGAATCTAAAATCGATATGCGTGTTCAGTACATGATAGAAGTCATGTTTGCTGTACGGAAGGATGGCTTCAAGGATCATCCAATCATTCCAGAGGGATTAGATTTAGTGGAAGAGGAGGATCAGTTTACTCATATGTTGCCACTGGAAGATGACTACAACCCAGAGGACGTTCTTAGTAAGTTAGAAATGAAAGACAGTTCCTTAACTGCATTTCACAAGAAAATAAATTCAAGATTAAATATTGATAGCTTTCTTCAATTTATGTTTTAATAAAGATTCTCTTTTATTCTAAAGATGTTTTCAAGATGGATCCAAACTTTATGGAAAATGAGGAAAAGTACAAAATGCTGAAGAAAGGTAGGGATATTTTTGTGTATACACATCTGTAACCTATGGCATTTGCTTATTTAACTGTTGCTGCCAACACCTCTTTAACAGTGGGTGATATTTCTGTCCTGTATAACTCATTCAGTTCATAGACCTTTCCTTTGTGTTCGTGCTACTCCTTGTTTCTCCATCTATGTTTCCATTCACTTACAATGTATCTGCTTTTTGGCCTCTTCCACATTCTGTATCTGACATCCTTTCACTCTTCAGGGGTTGGATCAAGGGGGTTTTTGTAATGCAAGTGCTATGGTCTGTGTTCCGTTAATCTGGGATACCGCTCTTTCAGAAATTCTTGATGAAGGTGACACTGAATCCGAAGGAAATCAAGAAGCTGGAAGTAGTGAAGATGATGAAGAAGATGATGAAGAGGAGGATGAAGATGGTAAGTGTATGACTGGCACCTTACGAGCGATTGATTGAACGTAGATGAAACAGGAAAGAAAAGCTTAACTTCTTAGATGCTTTGCAAAACGGAGATGTTCAAATGTTAAGCGATATTTTCCTCTTCAGTTATTCTCAGATCTAAGTGTTTACTAGCAAACAGTATAAAAGTCTGAAAGGAAGCATTCAGCACATGCAGAAAAGGAGAAGCAACTTTGCCACGTTATCCTTGACAGTATCAGTTTCCTTTGAGAAAAGCCTTACAAACGTAAGACATGAAAACTCTTGATTGAACTTTTCCATGCTCTATCATATTTTTAAGTCACTTTAAATATTAGGATGGATTTTCTTACAACTGTATCTACATCCTCCATATCTCACTTGGTTCAGTACAGCCCTTTTTTCTTGATCTTCAGTGGAGACAATAGTTACTCATTTTCAAAGAATGTATTCAATTCCCAGGAAAAAACATTGATGGATAAGCATAACTGAAATTTTTGTGCAGACTGCATGAGTAACGAAAAAGCTTGTCAAGTATTGTTCCTGTAGAATACCAGGAATGGATTTCCTAACTATTTTGGTGGAGTATTTCACAGAAGAGCAGAGCTCCTGGGCTCATGAAAAGTATGAACATTCACATAATTTTTCATTTTTTATGCTTTTACCAAACTTTAAAAGACTGAAGGAATAGTGACTATTTTACAACATAAAGTGTTCCCAGAGTGGTTTGTTTCAGAATGGATTTTTCTGCACTTGCTCCAGGACTTTGCAGAATGCTGTAATGTAGATCCTACAATTAACAGGAACTAAGAATTACCTGTTAAAATCAGAGATGCTGCATAAAGCATTGGACAGCTCCATTGTGCAGAAGATGGATTGCTAATAATGTTGACAAGAAATGTTACGCCTAGAGGTTGCAGTGACTAAGAAACATTAAATGTCTTTAAAAGGATTACCCTTCTAAAACTGTCTAAATATTTACCTTTGTCATAGATGAAGCAAGTACTGATTTTTGTTTCTTCTTCTTATCTGTAAAAATAAACATTAAAAAATACCTAAACCTGTAGACAGTCTTAAGTACTTCTAGAAAAATAGTGTGCTACAGACTCAGTAAATGGTAAATAGAACTGTCCTAAAAAATTACTACATGTGTCTTCCTTAATGTTTTGCTCTTTACAAACCCATGTTTTTCTTTTCCAGGTCAGAAAGTTACTGTCCATGACAAAACAGAAATTAACCTGGTCTCCTTCCGTCGTACAATTTATCTGGCTATTCAGTCAAGGTAAATATAAGTTATGCTCCTACGAGTGTAGTTCTTTTGAAGTCAGTGAACTGTTATTCTCTTTCTTTTAAAATTCTGTCTTAATGTGCAATTTAAAAGAAAACAACAAAAGTAGGGAAGTGGTCTTTATGGAACCTGACTTGACTGTGTAAAGCAGACTGTTTTCCAAATTCTCATTCCAAGATGAATCTTGTTTGTTATAAGATGTTTGGGTAGTGGACTGGGACTAGTGCTGTAATGAGACCTTTCTGAGTGAACAGAAGTCAGTGATCTTCAAATTTTACAGCATCTTGGGAATTTATGAAAAAATTTGAGATACACTTAGAAATTCTGTAGTTTGTCTCCACTTCTGAGATAAAGGAGTTCTTTTGTCATCTGCATTGTTTGGAAAATAAGTATGCAGTTACCAACCCTGAGGTATAGTCTACTTGTGGTCATCTTGAGAATGAGCTCCCCTTGCAGTTTGTGGCACAGATACTCCACACCTGCTGGGTGTAGCTTCTGTGTCACCAGGCTGAGAGCGGGGATTGATCCCTCGCAGCCCATAATACTCTGTAGGTCTGATCCTGCATGAAGAGTGCTATGGTGTAGTTGTGGTGCTGACCATTTAGACATGTCAATTAATACCATATTGAGGGTAATTTCTCACATTTCCCAAAGTTACTGTTAAATTCTTTCTTGCCATACTCGAACTTGTTCATCTTCTACACATGGTGGAGAGGATGTACCCAGTGGTAGTTAAAGGCTTTCAGAACAGGAGTGCAAAGAGGAGACTGTGGTACATAGTGCTTCTGGAGCTTGTCTGAAGTGCTTACATTTCAGTGTGTTTCTAAATGTGCAAAACAAGCTCCCACTTTTCTGTTTTATTAAGTTTTGTAAAATGATGTGATAGTAACAATGACTTGGATCACTTTGTTTTCATATTGCCTGCAAATGTAATCACTTTGGATTAATTTTGAGATAGAAACTCATGAAATACAAAATGTGTATTAAAAAACATACAACACCAATAAAGTCTCAGCAAATCAAACAGCTGACATACTTTACTTCAAAACAGTTGAAGTTTTAGCACCAACGATCAATCTTAATATAGTTTTGGAATGTTTTTAGCATAGCATATATTGCACAGATAATAAGTTTTTTTTTCTGTTCAGCTTAGACTTTGAAGAATGTGCTCACAAACTGCTGAAGATGGACTTCCCGGAAAGTCAGACTGTAAGCCTTTATTCTTACTCTTTTTGCTACTAACATCATTAAGATACAGTACTATGATAGTATCTAAAAACCTTGCTCACATTCCACAACCTAGTTTGTAGAGTAGACAGATGAAAGAGTCATTCCTTACAGCTGTTGTTCCTCACAATTAGTTTCACAACTTTTAGAGCAAATAGACTGACATCCATTTCATAAGCACTTTGCCTTATGCATGTGCTCCTTTCTGTCAAGCAATACATATGTTTACTCATAGCCTTTTAAAAAGGTCTGTTGTTCAGGCTGGTGAAACTTTTGTCCTATGCCAAGAATACAGCACCATGGCAGAGTTCTGTCTCTGAAAGGATTCTGGGTTGAAGATAATATTTGCAGGCAGCTGTAGACTTATATCAGTGGGGCTTGAAATTTAGCACGGTGCTGTGAGTGTGTTGTTTTGGTGCTTTCACAATAAACAGTGTATTGAATTAAAGCAGTTTTGAGTGATTTCTTTGCTGTAATTTTGGAGATCAGAAGGCTAAAGCTGTTTTGTCCTCAGACTCTGTAACATCAATGCAATTGCTGTGTTTTCAAGTAATGGAGACTGTTCTTCATCCAGTACTTCTGTTCAATATTGACAGGCTGTAAATTCACATCTAATTTTCCAAGCAACTTTTCAGTCAGCTGTAAGCTGTCACCATAGGAGTTGCACTTGAGTGGGCTCTTTAACTTCTTGTGGCTTTAATTATCAGTGTTATTTGAAATGGTGTGTGTAATAAATAACTTTAGTTTATTACTTACTAGTTAGGAGAGAGCTGGACTACACTTAGGTGTTCTTTGAGAACTTTTTACCTATCATTTTTTCAATTCTTGTACTATTGCTTGTTTCTAAGCAATTAACATGGAAGTAAACTAAGAACTGAGATTGTATTTTTTTAATCTAGTTCTCTAATTCTGTGCATGAAATGCAATATTAAGCATGCATGAGATTATAATTCTCAGTGAAGTATACATAACCTGAAGAATTCTAAAAAGAAAAAAAAATCCTGTTGCCCAGCAAATCAATTCAGCTATAAAGAATAGAGCAAACAATCTAGAATATATGTACTAGACTATACAACAGAGCTATAATGCATAACACTACTTGCTTATAGTGAGAACTACTTAACTCTTAGGATTTAATACTGTGGCAGTGTCTGTCAGCTCCTAACTTCTGTGGGCAAAAGCTGCTCAGAAAAAATAAGGGAAAGAAAAAGAAAAACCCAACAACTAGTATCAACCTACAATTCAGTACTAGTTGTAGGAATTACTGCAATTCAAGATTCAAAACTCTTGTAAAACTGTGTCCTCTTATCACATGAGACTTCTTTGTACTGATTTCTTTTTTTTCCTTAAGAATCATAACTGCTCTTCACATTGTTTAATCAAAGATATGAGATCTTTGACTTGCTCATTGTATAGAATTAAGCTCCTTTTATGGGCACAAAAATCTTAAAAAAAAAGATGCTTTCTGATCATTGTGAGAACAGAAGGAATAAGCAGATGTAGGCAGTAAATTTATTCAGGGGTTTCTAGGGCTTGAGTCTGTACATGTGGATAAAAAAAAGTGAATACATTTGGCAGGAAATTTGTTTAAATTAACTGCTAGTTTTTAAGCTAGAAAAATCATTTTTTATTCGTTCAAGCTCCTGTCTTCAGATTGAAGCCTTTATGGAATAATTCCCTCTGCCTTCATTACAAAACAAGCCATTATTGGGTTTGCCGATGATGCCAAGTTGGTCAGGAGTGTTGATCTGCAGGAAAGCAGAGGGATCTGGACGGGCTGGGTCAGTGGGCTGAGGCCAGCGGTGTGATGTTCAGTGAGGCAAAGTGCTGAGTCCTGCCCTTGGGTCACAGCAGCGCCAGGCAGAGCTACAGGCTGGGGCAGAGTGGCTGGAAAACTGCCCAGCAGCAGCAAGGGACCTGGAGGTGCTGCTTGGCAGCAGATGAACGTGATGCAGCAGTGCCCAGGTGACCCAGAAGGCCGATGACTCCTGGCCTGGATCGGGAATAGCGTGGCCAGCAGGACAGGGGCAGTGACAGTCCCTCTGTACTCGGGACTGAGGCCACACCTGGAGTGCTGTGTGTGGCTGAGGGAGCTGGGCTTGGTCAGTCTGGAGAAGAGGTGGCTCAAAGGGGACCTGGTCACTCTGCAAAAGGAGGATATATAGTCAGTGGAGGCTGGTCTTTTCTCACAGATAACAAGTGACAAGAAATGGCCTCAAGTTGCACCAGGTGAGGTTTAAATGAAATACTAGGAACAATTTCTTAACTGGAAGTGTGGTCAGTCGTTGAAACAGGTTGCCCAGGGAAGTGGTGGAGTCAGCATCCCTGGAAGTGTTGAAAAGAGGTGTGGATATGGTTTAGTGGTGAACAGTGGCATTTGGTTTATGGTTGGACTTGGTCTTAGAGGTATTTCAACCTTTGAGATTCTCTACTACTGTTATTTTAGCCATAAAGCCCTTCCTTCTTTTTCGGTCTGTTTTACTGAAAACTTCAACAGTCTGTATTGCAGGATGTTGTGTCTTATTTCTTCTCACTTTTGGATTTAAACAGTCTTTAAACAGTCTTGAGAAATTCCTGAAATGTTTGTTGAACTCTTGGGTGAATCTGCAACTCTATTCCAACTCCTACGATGAATTGCAGTCAGAGCATTTGGCTGAAATATTCCTTAAAAGTCAGATGAAATTTAAGATTCTCGTTGCAAAATTTTTGTTCGCATAAGTCTGATTTTGCAGTAACTTTCTGCTTTTCTTCTGAGAGGCTTTACTTAATAAAACAATATCTATTTAATTTTGTCATTAAGACTGTTTTCCACAAGCTTTAAGTAGTAAATTGTCAATTAAATACAATCAAAAAACTAATCAGAATATCTGAAACCTAAAAAGAGGTGCAAACAAGAGGTTTGAGACTAATACAGTCTTAATGGCCTTCTTTCTGGGTAACTCTTCCAGAAATCTTCATGCGCAGAAACTTTTGGTGTGATTTATCAGGGCTGAATTCAGAAATACATGAGCATTTTTTACCATTGGTTGAATTATCAGATCGTCATGTCATATTAACTGCTGTGCAACACAAGTTGTTTGTCTGTTTAATACCAGTAATGGATCTATCACACAGAAGGAGGATTAAGGTTCAGATGGATAATCTGTGGACTGGAACAACATAATACTGCTCCTTGGCATTGCAGTTTAGGACCAGCTGCTGGGGAGGGATGTCAGCGCTGCTCTGATGGTTTTTTTTAATTTTTTTTTTTTTAAAACATTTTAAGTGTAGAGGTGCTATAATTTCTAAGTAAATTTGCTAGGAATGGGTTTGCTTTTATTCATGTTTTTTAGACCCAACCAAAGCCTGCAGATGAAAAGTGAAATATCTTTGGTGTCTGTACTACAGTCGGTGCAAAGCTGTTCTAAACAAGCCTTGCAATTGCTTCTTTGGGCATATGTTCAGTCTTGGCAGAGCTCACTATCTTACTCTTTTTTAAAAGTACTGTTATTATCTCTGTTAAAGCTGTATTAATCGCATGTATTACCAATGGAGAAAATTTAAATAAATTAAAACTGTAGTTAGAGAAGTGTGATATTACCAGTTGTTCTGGCTTCTGAACTGTGGGGAAAGCAAGCAAACAGGCCTGGCTGAAATGCAAACAACTAAAAAAATTAAACCAACCATACGTTGTTCTTGCTTTTTGAAATTGTGCTTAAAATGGATTGGCTTTTAGGCTTTTCTTCTTTCTTAGCTTCTGATAAGAACTAAACTTGTACACAGAAATGCTGTTAAATTAAATTAGAGCCTCTTCTAACACTGTGCATATTCCAAATAAAGGTAATGCGTCACCAGATTTTTTTTTTTTTTACTTGAAATGAGAAATTCTTGCAGGCACAGCCTTCTTGAAAGAATTATGCATGCATCTGACACATCTTCATTTTTACAGGATGGTGTCACTTGCTCAAAGCAGTCCTAGTTGGTGGTGTGGGAGTGTCAGTGTCTCGTGTTATTTATGCCTTGAGTCTTGAAGATAACACAAGTACTTATGTTGACTTGACTATTTTCGGTGAAAATACAGTTCAGGAAACTGATGTAGAGCAGGATGGTCTAAGGCTGATAATCACACTCTGGTCAAATCCATGATTTCTTAGATACGCGAGTTTCTTCTCTAATGGGAGGCCATTGCAGCTGGTAGGTTTAGCAACTGCACCTGGCTACTGGCTGTAAAAGATAATCATCCTCAAGTAGCTTTCCTGTCTTTTGAAGCAGGGATTTTTTGTGGGCTTGAGGTGTGGAATCATTCTGAATTTCTATGATTTATCAATTTAAAACAAGTGCATTGCATGCACATACCATGTTGTGGTGTTTGTTGATGTCTACAGAATGAAGGTACAGGATCCATACAGAGTTAGACTGTTGTGTTACTGGTAGCAGGCATTCAAATTTGACTAGATTTTGATCTTCCACTGATGTGTGTATGCATTTAACCTAAGGAGGTGGAATTGCTCAGATTACCTCAGTGTAATCACTTAAAGTGAAGTTTTGCATGTACAGCCTTCAGGTAGAAGGAAAAGAGATACTGTGGAATTTTGATGTATTATTTCATTTTTGTGTGTGTCCGTATGTTGCAGACTTACAGCAGCATGATTAAAAATACGTCTGTTCTTATATCCAGTTAATAATTCCAGTGTCAACTATTAAGTCTGATTTATGCAAGATTTGTGATAACCATATTGAGCTTTAATCATATGTTACTCTAAACAGAAAAGAGGTTGAGCAAAAAAAGGGACAAAAGTTGAGGAAGACCATTAGCTGAGCACAGGGCAGACCTGGAGACTTTGTAGTAGCTGCTAAAAGCACTGCAACATAGTTTGAGGAGAGGCTGCCTGCTGCTGAAACATCTTCCACAGCTTTGCCAGCTTTGGTTCTAAGTGGTAACTCTACAAATTAAGAAGAGAAAGCACAGATGCTGGAACAAGTAGGCTATGTGATGGTTACACCCATTAAAATATGCAGCAGTAAGGAAAGCTTTAAGGTAGTCAGTGGGAGTCAAATATGCTTCAGTGAATTAAAAGTGAAAAAAGGAACAGTGTGGCGTCTGTAAAAGCAGTAAAAATACATAAAATGCAAGGCACTCGTTTCACATAATTCCAATTTCACATTGATTTAAATGAACCTAAGGCCTGCACTAGGTTTGCTCCTGGCAAATCAATTCCTTTAGTTCAGTAAAGAAACTTCTAGGAGTGAAATGTTGACATTGAAAATTTTATATTTTAAGAATAGCTTACAGGGTGGGGATGTTTCCTGATGGCTTCAGCTTGTGTATGCAGTGGATGGAACAAAGCTGTGGGGCTGGCAGGAGAAGGGAGGTGGAAATGGCATCACTTCCAGCCAAGCAGGGCAGAAGTGACCTCCACATGGAGGCAGCCTGAGGACAGCTCTGAAACTGCAGTCTTGGCTGAATGCAAATCTTAAAGAAATTGAAAAAAATGAGGGTAGAAGGGGCAGAGGAGAAGTACTAGCTGTGAAAAGGAACCCGTGGTCAGGTGGGAATAAATTACTTTAGCTCTTCTGCCTGCCATGGACACAGCCTTTGTGTGAAGCTGACAGAAGATAGGTGGGACAGGGTGTGCTTGTTTTAAAATGGGAAAACTGGGAGGAAAAAAAAAAAACAGATCTGATTTTTCTGTCTTTTCCTTTAGCATCTCTAAATGTATGATGATACTTGCCATGTTATGTTGAGTCATGGTTCATCTAAACCATTATTCTGTTTTGGGTAAGAGCAAGTAGAGACTTGTTTAGGGAGAACTATGAGAAATGCAGTGCATTTAGAAGGAGCTTTCTCTTTCTGTCTCATCAGTTTGGGGAAGTGCTGTTCTCTGCGATACAGCAATAAATTCAAGATCTTCACAGAAGATGATTTGCCATCTGTATGAGATGTCAGATATTTTTGAAGTATTTTACTTCATGATTGGATAGCTATGTATACTTTCTTAACTAAGCTGAGAGGTTACTCGTTGAGCATTGCATGAAAACAGTTGAACAACACAATATAGAAATTGCCTGTAAACTTGGGGAATGAATTCTTTGTGGTCTTCAAAAGAAGTGGTGGGCTAAATAACAGGCTCTGCATGCCATAAACATCTTTGGGAGTACAGAAATTAGTTCACTAACTTTTGAAGCTGTAAATTAAGCTAGAATTGCCATCTGAGCCTGTTGCATCTCAAAAAGTAATTAAATAATTTTAAAGTTTGTTAATTTTAAATCTGGAAGACAGTTACTCTATACTTAACCTCAAATTGTTTAGATAACACCAGCAAGAATGTCTTTATGGACAAACCTATTTTAGTCTGTGTCGTTATTCAAGACACCCTCCTAGAAATCATTGTAATATTTAATTAAAATGTTAAAATATTTAATTACTGTAAACCACAGGGGATACTAAGGCTATAATTGCATTTAAGATGAGTAAGAAAAGTAATTTGTTTTTCAAGTCTTCCTGACATTATTAACAGTGGCATCAGCACTTTACCCCTTTTATTGTTAAAAACTGATTAACTGCAGCATTACTGTAAAATGGGATAATATAAAAGTTAATATGCATTTTAATACATCACATTAACACAGTATGACAGTATTAAAAGGAATGCCTTTAAACACATCTGTAAGTTTATTTGATACATTACTGCCTTGTTATTTGGAGGAGTGGTTTCTTTTCTTGTTTGGTATGGCTGGCTTTTTATTTGTTTTGAGCTTTTATGATGGTCAAAAATGTTTCTTCTGAATACTTGCTTGGAAGAATGACATAAGTGGGAGAATATGAAATCCAGTTTATGCTACAGTAAATTGGTGAAAGATACAAAGAGAACATAATGCTTGAAATCATCCAGTAATTTTTATAGCAATGTTACTATTAGTTTAAAGAGAAATAAAACTAATAATGAAAGATACATGACTGACAGCCAGAAACCTATTTGGGAGTGTCATAAATGGTTTACACTATGAGATTTGTTTTAGGAGAAAACAGTAATAAAAAAAGTGAGTGGCCAAAAACTGCAGGGCTGTTTTAAGCATTGTGTAATTTCATGGCTTTTAATTTATATGAAAACATTTGCTCACTTGTCTTAATTAATGTTGCCAAATGGACCCTAAACCAATTCACAGCTGCATTACAAGCTGTGTCTCAGGCAGAAGGTCAGGAGAATAAGTTCGGCTTTAAACCTATGTGGTGTCACTTGCCAGGACCTCTGCTCCCAGCTGGTGAAGGGCTCTGGCCCTAGAGGTGAGGTACAAAGTGTTTCCCTCTGGTTCCTGGTTTGCTGTGTGGGAAAGGAGAGGAAGAGGCAGCTGACAGAGGTTGATCTGATAGTAGTTGTGGAGTGATAGTGTTGGAAGACAAGGAGGAAGGGTGTCAGAGAGCCTGTATTCCAGAAAGACTGGACTGCCTGTCCTACATAGTTGGCATTATGGAACGGGAGAGCATCTTCTGTTCTTCCATCCACGTTCACCAAGGAGACAGGAAAATGGAAGGCAGGCTGTCAATGATGGGGGATGCACAAATGTTTTGGGAGGCTAATCTAGCTAGGCTTCCTCTGTTCAGTCCTAGCCAAGAAGGAGAGATGCTCTTCTATAAAAGGTGGTTCAGAATTCAGCCTAAAGCAGCTACTTTAGAAAGGTTTCTCTTGTTCTCTTGGTTAGAGAGGAAGTGCAGGCATATTGGCCTCCCAAAGGTGTTTAGTCTTTCTAAACATCTCCCTCAGGGCTGAAGCCATTGCAGTGAAACTCAGCCTTCTGCTTGCTTATGCTAAGCAGGGCTTGTCAGGCAAATTATAGTTAAAGGTATTAGTATATACCAACATCAGCAGATATTTCTGACTTGGGAAATAATGGCTAAGAAATGCACACTGTGTTTCCAAATGGTTTGTTTGTAAGCCATTTTGATTCTTGGAAGTTGTAAAGAATTTTCATTTTCTCTAAATGCAAGGATTGGTACTATTTCAAACAAACAAAAAGAAAGCCTAGAAAGAATATCACAAAAAGAAACAACTGACAAACAAAAACAAAACCATGAAAAAAGCCCTCAAAACCTTCACTTTTTATCTTGTAACTCCTTTTTTCATTGTGGTAAAGTCAGTTTGTAAATGAGTTCTGACTTTTTTTGGTTAGATGTACACTGTGTTTACACATAAATCGTAGTTTAGACAGAAGAGGAAATTTGAAGGGCAGAAGTTCATATTCGTATCCCAGAGAAATTCAGGCAACTACTGGTGTTGCCAGTGAAATTTAATGTAAATACTCATTTCAAAGCTTGCATCCATGTAAGACTTCCGTAAGTTATTTGGTATGTACTGATGTGGTTTTTTTCTGCTACAGTGAATTTACCTAGAGAAATATTCTTTTTCTTATAACCCAGAAAGAACTCTGCAATATGATACTTGATTGCTGTGCTCAGCAAAGAACATATGAGAAATTCTTTGGGTTACTGGCAGGGGTGAGTTCTGTTTCAGATTTTATACTTTATGATGGAAAATGTCATTGTTTTACTCTTTTTTGTGTGTGTCAAACTTAAGTTATAATGGATAAATAAAACTAATAGTCTTTTTATCATTCTGAAAATGCTTATGTTACGTGATTGTTTTAGTGGATTGAATTAGCACTTCGATTGTAAAAAGCATAGTGAATGCAGAATGAGAGAACTCATTTTCCCTTTATATTGTTGCTTTATTTTGCCTCCCTTTTTTCTCATTATGGTAGAACAATAAATCAGTGGCAAAGAAATGCTACTAAAAAGACATAATAGTATTATGAATTACCAGAAAATAGCCTTTTTACAGTGCTGAAGATTAATCTTAGAGACTCTTGTCATTTACCACCTTGTTCAAAGCTGCTTAGTAGGTTTAATTTAGAGCACAAGATTGAATACTTACTGTCCTGGGCTTGTGGGTGTTTTGTTTGCTCTTCAATAAACAGCTAACTCTCTGGTTTTGTGTAACTAACTGCTAATTTAGCTGCTAATTTCTTACTTAAGGTTTCCCTATCAATAATATTGACATGTCTGAAGAGTTAAGATGAAATACTTGTCTTCTCAGGGAGCAAGTTGTGCTGAAAGGGAACGTTTCTTCTCGTTTGTATTTTTCATCCTTTATTTCAGGAAATCCTTTTGCTGACAGTCAGTTACAAAGCACTAGCCATATGAATCCGCATGTTCAGATGAATGTAAATGTCAATTTCCATATTCACTGAAATGTTTATGTCCAAAAGGTCTTATTTCTGTTTGCTGCTGCCTCTCTAAATTGAAATAGTCAGTGATGTCCTGAAAAAACGTGGGGTTGTATCAGGTGAAAATACGTGATGTATAGAAGTCAAGCAAAATGCTGGATAATTTGCTGTAGTTTAGAATTGATAATTACTGCTTTGCAATGCAGATGAATTTCTTGTCCTGACAAACTGCTCAAAGCTATAAAATATATCCATTCTGAGTGTTTGCTCTTTCTCCAAGGGTTATTTAAAAAGGAAGTCTTGCAGTAAACATTGACACCATTAGGTCACTTAGTAGTAAGTTATTTGCATGTTCAGTGTTTTGTTTAAAGTGATTGTTTGAATTGTACCATGTTGTCTCAGCGTTTCTGCATGCTAAAGAAAGAATATATGGAATCCTTTGAAGCCATTTTCAAGGAACAGTACGATACCATTCATCGTTTGGAAACGAACAAACTGAGGAATGTGGCCAAGATGTTTGCTCATCTCCTGTACACAGATTCAATTCCCTGGAGTGTAAGTTCAAACAAAAAGCCACTGTCCTCAATCTCTTGCTCAACAGTTAATCTCCAGCACTCCACAGCAACATACAGTACATTATTCTAGTATTATTCTATAATTTGTAATGACTTGTGGCTAACTGGATTATCTTGAGTAACTTCTCAGACAGTATTGAAGAATTCTGGTTTGTTCCCTCTCCTCTTTCTCCCTCTTTGGTATCATCATCCTCTCTCCCCATTTTTTAGTAGTTGATTTAAGCTATTATTTTAGGAAGTACAGTACAGCTGGAATTGGTTGATTAAAAAGTACTTCTTTTGGAAAAGAGTTTTGAGCTTCTAAATTTTGATAAATTGGATGTATTGAATTATAAGACAATTAAGAATACTGCCTTCTTATGATTTAAATACCTAATTAAAGAAATCTCACATTCTGAGATTATATTATGATATAACATTAAAAATGAAGAAATAAATATTAAGGTAACTTCTCTTTTCATATTTTTTTATTCTTG
This sequence comes from Phainopepla nitens, assembly GCA_013400175.1. Classification (NCBI taxonomy): domain Eukaryota; kingdom Metazoa; phylum Chordata; class Aves; order Passeriformes; family Bombycillidae; genus Phainopepla; species Phainopepla nitens. The sequence goes on from VXBQ01004506.1 coordinate 205,285, forward strand.
TTTCATAGCCTAGTCTTATTGTCATTCTTCAAGCACACATAAGTCAGTCCAAATATTTTACCTCTCCTGTATTTAAGTCCCAAGTCTCTTAACTTGCCAGAAGTTCACGCATCTGATTTTTGGCTTGTGGAGCTTTCCTAGATAAAAAAACATCCTTAAAGAATTACTAGCATAAATATGAGCTGCTCCCAGGTGGTAGAAGAGAATTTTTGAGAAAGAGAGTCTTGACTAGAATTTATGAACCTTGAGGGAAAAAAAATCAGTCTTTATTAGTTATTTCAGGAGGACAAAAGTTTTTAAGATAAGTAAAGAATGTTTAAACTTAAGCTTTTCTGAATATTTTCAGGTCCTTGAATGTATAATACTGAGTGAAGAAACTACCACATCCTCCAGTAGAATTTTTGTCAAAATATTCTTTCAGGAACTCAGTGAATATATGGGACTTCCTAATTTAAATGCAAGATTAAAAGATGTGTAAGTTGAAATTTTATGTTCAAAACTGTAAATTTAATTAGATTCTTTATCTGAAAACACGCAGATAAGAACTCTGTGTTAAAGGTCAAGTGAGACTGCCCTTCTGTAGCTGTTGTATTTCAAGAGTAAGTTCATGTATAGATTTAGTCATTGCAAGGAGTCATTTTTGAAGCTGAGTGCATTGCTGTCATTTTGGGTTCAAGGATGTGCACGACTCTTTGCAATATGTGTCTGTTCCCCCTCCTCTCACCCCCCAGTGACACTCAGCTACCATAACAATTTCCAAGAGCGAGTTTATTTTTTATATTGTCAGCTATACAACTGCATGATAAATGTTACTGGGGCTTCTCTTTCTGGCAAAACTTAATAAAAACACAACTATTAGGAACAGTTTCTCTAGGATTACTTACTAATCCTTAAATGTAGTATAAATAACATTCTTTTAAATCTGTATGGGATTTAATGCATTGCATTATGACAATGTTACTTGCAGTTACTTGAGTTATTTCCTCTAAGTTGGGATTTCTTCTGTGTATGATGAAGAATTTGGTAGATGCTTTAGCTCATGTAAACTTAAATTTGAGACTGTCCCTAAGGCCCTCTATGAGGGGATTTCAGCATGGATCCCTAATCTTTGAACTTCTTGGTCAGCACCTGTTATCCTTTGCTATCCCAGGCTGCTGCAATCCCACAAGTCACTTCAGGGCTTCACAAAGTTGGGGTTTCTGTTGTCATTATCTGTCAGTATTTATGCAGCTCTCCTGTGTGTGAAGTGTACATTGTCATAAAAGAGGAAGTTTTTAAATAGCATTTGATTAGATGAATCACAAGCACAAACAATGAAGGTGTTGAAAAATGTATGAAGAGAAAACTGCTTTCTTGTGGAGATCCATACAGTTTCTTTTTCAGTTTCTTTATGTCAGTGAGAGTGCTGAGCTGGCATGGTGTGTAATACAGATGTTTGTTCCCATCAGGACACTGCAGCCTTTCTTTGAGGGATTATTGCCTCGGGATAACCCAAGAAACACTCGCTTTGCCATCAATTTCTTCACTTCTATTGGCCTTGGAGGACTAACGTGAGGAACACTTTTCTCATTTGATACTTCCTCCATCTTTCCTCTCCCCACAAACAAAAAAATAAAATTGAAGGGC
>VXBQ01004506.1:206959-229452 GCA_013400175.1 Phainopepla nitens
TCCCCTCATTTTTCCCCCCCCCACAAAAAAAAAAAAAAAATTGAAGGGGAACTTTTTTTTTTTTTTTTTTTTGTGGCTAATTAGGGATGAATTACGGGAACATCTTAAAAATGCACCAAAGTTGATTATGACACAGAAGCAAAATGTCGAGTCATCAGATTCCTCTTCATCATCAGACACAGACTCTTCCTCAGATTCTGATTCTGACAGCAGCAGTAGCAGTTCAGAGTCATCCAGCAGCAGTGACTCCTCATCTAGCAGTGACAGCAGCAGTGACTCAGGTATTTAAACACCAGCAGTACAACTGTTTGCTTCTCTTTTATTTCTTTCTCTAGATATGTTTATTACTATTTCTGTGTATACTTGTTTTGCGGAAGATCTGGCTATAGACAGTGGTGATTTCTCTATTTTAAAAACTAATCAATTTTTTTTAACTTAAAGTTTTAAAATATTAAATATTTCTCATAGAAATTTATCTTTGAATTTGAATTCAGAAAAACTGAGTTCCATTTACAGAGACTTAAATATCTGAGAAATATTGGTTTGTAGATTACTTTTTTTTACACAATTGATCTCTGTTGCACTCTACTATGACTTCTGTTTATTGGAAGATTGAGAGATTAGAGTCATTCCCAATTATTTTTTCCATGTTTACTGGTGAACTGTAGAGTCTCATATCTACAACTCTTTTTTTTCTTGGCTTAATTAAGAGAGCTTGATAGTCCTTGTGTCTTTCCCTGGAAATACATGCTTCTTCCTTGAGTCAGAAATCAGTTCTTCAGTTCTAGTGTTTAAATATTGTTCTCCATCTGAGTCTCTATTTCTAAATCCTATGCTTCAGGAAAAGTTTGTGTGGCGATACAGTGCAAGTTGTTGTCTGTAGAGGAATTTCCAAGGAAGAATTAACTTCTGCTGATAACTTATTTTGTATTTTTACGCATTAGTGTTTAGTATCTTATACTGTTGTGCTCATGTAGAAACTTCTGTTGGACATGAACTGTCATAAACATTGCTTCATCTTTAAAGTAGTTGCTGTTACGAGTTAGTGTGTGCAGTCTCCCCCAGTATATATAGCTGGAGCAGATGATAGCACAGCATGACTTCCTGTAGCATGGAAGTTTGCTGATTCAAAGTTAATTTGATTTATTACATGTCTTTGAAATGAAAATGATGAATAAAATAAAAGCAGTGTGAACTGCTCCTGCTTTGGAAATGCAGTTCTGTTCTCCACCACAATCTCCTGTCCAAGGTGGGAGCTGTGTGTCGCAGCTATAACAGCATTAGTGCTGACAGCATGAGAGGAGGGCACAGCCAAACAGGGTCAGAGGAGGCTGGTTCAGCACAGAGCCAGATGGTCCTGCAGGGACAGCTGAGCTCTGCTGAGCTGCTTGATAGGAACCAGAGGGCTCAGTCCTTAGTGACAAACCAAGTCTGCAGTCTGCAAGTAGAGAGTTCTCTTTCATTAGTTGCCTTTCCTCCATTGAGGAACACATTCATTAGAGTTAGCATCTTGATACCTTTGCAGCCTGGTTTCGCTTTTCAGTTTCTTGTATACTTTAATACAATTAGTGGTCAAAACACTAATTGGAGTTAACAGTATTCTCAATGGTAAACTGAGTTGAGGTTCCATTACTGGTTATAACTCCAAAATCTTCTGTTTGCAGCTTTTTAAATCTATATAAAATTACTTGTTAGAATTAAGAGGCATTTTTCAGAGGAATGTGCTGCAGTATTTCAGTGTTGATGCAGTGTATAAAAGAAAAAATAGAAAACCTGCTGATCAGAAATTGAGCTAAGTTAGAGATTGCTGTCATACTGCCTGTTAATGTTTGGAACTTCATCTTGCTCAGCTCAGCACTGCCCTGGGGAGGTAATTCTAAAACAGGTCCAGCAGAGGATAAAATGTATCTGCTATCAAAGCAGCTGGTTCTTTTCTGTTTGCTTTCTCAGGTCTTTTCCTGCATACTGGCAGATGTAAAATAGTATGAAAAATACTGCTTAAAAAACAAAATGGATTAAAATGTATCTCAATTGATCCATCATTGCATTTTAACAGAATAGCAGCAAGCCTTAGTTCAGACACCAGACAATTCAGATAATGCATGTATTAATAAATCAGGTCACGGCTGTGATATTTTCAGAAGGTGATGAGAAGCAGCTGATGTGATTCTATAGTTCATCCACTAAGATGAATGGATGGTTATGGTAAATGGCTGTTAGTGCCAAATACTGTTGAATGGGATCTAAAGGTCCCTGAAATAGAGCAAACAGGTAGGGTAAGACCTGTTCCACTGAGATGAGACTCATGTGTATTTAGAAATACACAAGTTAGTTTTAATCTTGTTGACAAAGCTGTCACTAATTTTCCTGAAAAATTCAGCCATTATTATATTGCTTAAATATAATTCTCTAAAGCCATTTCATCCTACCTCCTTTTCCTTGTGCAGTAGTGTTGGAGGTTTTTCCTCATTTGCTGTTTTTCATCTCCATTGACTGACAGGTTTTTCCAGGAGAAGTAAATTATTTTGAGACTGGCTAGTCTGGGGAAGATCATCTTCCTAGAAAAAGATTATTTGTGAGAGTGCTTTGGTGTATGACTTTACAGCCTATGCCTGCTCCTTAGGCACAAGAGAGTGAGAGGGCGGTGACAGGTAGAGGTTTTCAAAAGACAGGCATCACTTGCAGATAGCAAAGGAATATAAATCAGGAGTTCAGTATTTTGGAATCTTTGTCCAGTTACACGTGCACAAATATTTTCTGGCAAAAAACACTCTCTAGAAAGCTTTCTGTAGTTTAATAAGTTTAATATACTAAATTTAAATGCCACCTTAGTTCCATAATTTGTTATAATTTCAGATGTGTCTAAAGCCAAAAGAAGGAGAACGCAAAAGAAAAATAAAGAATCTGACAAAGTTTCCAGGAAAAAACAAGAAAGGAGAAGGAAATCACTTGAAAAGAAAATTGGAAGGAGGCAGCAAGAGGAAAGAAGTGATACTGAGAGCAAATCCGAAAGAAATCACCGACATTTAAGAGAATCGCACAGGAGAGATGATGTTTCAAAACACCACCACAGAGATGAGTCCAACGGCAGAGATGGTTACCACAGCGGAAAGGACAGGAACCATGAAAGAAGTAAGGATCCAGAAAATAAACACAGCAACTCCAAACCGAAGAAAGCAGAAAGAAGAGCTTCTGTGTCCGATGATGAGAGTTACAGGCATTGGAGCAAAGACGATGGGCATCGTAGTAGGAGGAGAGAGAGATCCAAGTCCCGAGAGAGGGAGCGCGGCCGGGTCAGCCCGCGGGAGGAGGAGCAGGAGGAGCGCTCCCGGAACGGCTCCGAGAAGCCGCGGGACAAGCACAGCCGCGAGTCCCGCCGGAGCGACGACAGGCGCCGCGAGAGCTCCCCGCACAGGCGGAGGTAAAGCCCAGCCGGGGGCCTTCCCGGGCGCTCAGAACCGTCTTTTAAAATCTAGGGCTGAAGTTTCTTTAAAAAAAAAGATTTTGTACAAAGTGATAGTTTGCATTTGTAAATTTTACCAGACTTTTTTCAAATTTTCAGTACCGCTTTTTTATAACTGTATCATTGAATCTTTCTGTTATGTTCTTTGTTTGGAAAGACAAAGCTCTTTATTTTGTGAATAAAACAGTAAGATACCAGCAAATTGGGTGTTCGGTCACTTAGTTTTAAGTATTTGTAATTGTAGCTTCGCAGTTTAAAAAAACCTTGGTTTTTAACTTTGCTTGTTAACTAAAAACCAGATGCTGAGGCTGAGGTGATGATGTACAAATTTTAGACTACAATGTGAATGTTACATGAGAAAACTATAAAATTTTCAAACAGACATTCTATAGCTGCATGTTCTTTCAACCTCACAAACATGAAAGCCTTTTGACCAAAATGTTCAGGAAATAATCAGTTGATTTTTTTTTTTTTTTCTTCAAGACTTAAAAATTGAAAACACAATGTTGCTGTTTTAAATGTCACATGTGAAAGTGTGTCAGCTTGTTCTGTTACTTTTCACAATGTTTTTTAATATTGTGACATCCTGAGCTAGTTACACTTGTGATCTTTTTGGAAAAAGGGTTGGTTTGGTTTTTGTTTTCAGTTATGACTTTGATTTCCAAGTCTTAGTCTTCAACTCTATCCCTACAACAGGAACATTTAAGGAACCTCTTTTCCAGTATATAAAAGCAAGAAAGCAAAACAGGAGATGTTTCATGTGTTTTTAGATGTTTTGAAGTGCTCAAGTTTTTTGGAAGCAGAGTTCAAAGAAACCACCCTTCAGTTGCTGCAGCACTTAATGATATAAATTGTTCTATCTGGAGTCATGGGGTACAACTCAGTCTTGAGTTCATGAGAAACGAATCAAAATCATCTGGTTAAGACTAATTCTCACTAGCAAGTTACATAAAAATTTTCAAAGTCTTCAGGATTGAAATAGGAAATAGAGTTGGGGACATGGGCAGTAGGAAAGAGGTGGTACTTGCAGATTATGCAGTCATTATTGCTGTATGACAGCATTGCTTTTTTATTTGTGAAATGGACACAATTGCTGGACAAAAGAGAACTTTCACACTTCATGTGTAAATCATATTTCTTGTATAAAGCATAAGAAATACATTTAAGCTGTTTTATAACAGGAAGTAGAACCATTCCTAAGGAACTAGGTCAGTTTTGCCTAAATCTTGTCACAGCATTTTTCTAAGAAAAATGTCTTTTTTATTTTTTTTTCTGTATTTGACAGAATTTCTTTCTTCAGCCTTTCATGTAATAAAATGTTTCAGTCAAAAAAATTTTCATAGAAAATAAATTTATATTGCAGAAAAAAGTAAGATTTCCATCTTGTTAAGGCACACAGCTAAAAATACTTTGGTGGCATCATGTGTTTTATGTTTAAACTGCTGGGTTTTTGCCCAACACACGTCTCATTTTCAAAACGATGTGTGCATTTTGGCAGTGTGCTAAATCCACAAAAACTTAATTTGAAAGAATGTTTTCTAAAGAGAATTCTGCTAATTCTTCTTTGATAGCTCTCTATGCACATTATTGAAAAGAATCTATACTCCATAATGGTTGAATTGTACAAACTTGTTTAATCTATCTGGAGCAATACTTCCCTGAATATGTTATGGGTTTAATAGCATATATTTTATTAACCCATATTGGTAGAGATATTCTGGTCTAGTTAAAGGGTTTGTTAATGACACCGTTAATAAAATGGAAATTAAAACAATACATGTGAAAACATGTAACATTTATTCTGCAACATCCTGTGACAGCAGTCCAGTGTTTTACTATAGAGTATCTGTAAAAGCATGTTTCTTTTATAGCCTCTGCCTCATTTCTTGAATTTGCTACTTTGTGGTGTTTTCCTTGCCATCTTGTGTGTGATTTTATAGACCTAAACCTGTATATTTGAAATTTTTCTTTTCTGGAAGTTAAAATTCACCTGCAAGCTCACCTTATGCCAGTCTGCCCTATAGGCTTGTCCTCCTGTCCTTTATTTATTTATTTTACTGGTTTTTTTACAAGGGAAAGAAGTCAAAACACTATGTAGCATTCAGAATGAGGGTATTTCAGGAGATGCACGGTGCCATAAGAGTTTTGGCGGTGGTCAGTTCTCAGTTGCTGCAGAGCTGAGTGACACTGGGTGATCTGTGCTTGCTTTCCTCAGCAGTAATATCTGGCTGTAGACCCTGCACAGGAAAGGAGTGACTCGTGCCTCTTGTCTGTAATTGATACGGGAGCTCTAGGTTGTGATTGGAACAGCAGTTTTGAAAGTGGAGGTCCTGTGATTCTCTTCACTGTTTTGTTCATTTCTTAATCCTTGATACATAAAACCAAGGTTGAAGCACCTTGGCTTTGTTTTGGGGGATGAGTGGTAGAGGAATCTTGCAGACTTAGCTGTGCATTAGAGATTTGTGGGAAGGAATTTGTGATGCCCTGCTCTGATACTGCATGCTTAAAAATTAGTTTTCAAATGTGGTTGTAACATCCACATCCATAGATACAGCAAGAGAGGCTGCATCCCTTTTCTAGGAGTGCCTGGCCGAGTTCCTGAATTTCCTCACAGTGGTGGTGTGAGGTGTTGGAGAGATGAGCTGCTGACGCACCCGGCAAATTCCTGTTGGTGTAGGAATAAATCTTGACTGAAGCATTTGTGGTATTGGTAAGAACTGTAATTCTGCTCTCTATATTTGGAGCAAGGTCTCCAAGTGTGGCTGTTTATATGCTGTAGTCTAAAGCATGTTTTTGGGGGGAGAAAAAAAAGACTACCACTGTTTAGGCCACATTGTTATATAAATCTTCAAAATACCACCTCACCGTATGAAAGCAGATAAATTTTGAGAAAAAACTTTGTTTAAAATACATTTAAATTACCTTTAACCAGTGATGCTTTCTAGAGCAGTTTTAGTTGCTGTTTAAGCAACACTGCAGTCTTCGGATAGTAGATAGATAGTTCATCTCCAGTTCTGCGTAGGAATGGAGGCATGACTACAAAATGTTTTTCTGCTTGTGTTATGTTAAATGAATTTTATAGTCAGATCATGCACGTACTGAAAATTCAGTTTTTGAATAATATTACTGCTAGTACTAACTGGATGTTGATGGTACATTATTTTAATCTAGGAGCATGGTGTTCTCTAATTTACTCGAGGCTCTAGTAACATAACTCTTCTTAACTTTTAAATGCAAGATGTACTCTAAAATAGCTTAGTACATGTCAGACTCACAAAAAATACATGAGCTAGAGTGGGTGCTTTAAGATCCAGTAGCAATTTAAATGCCTGCCTGCATTGGTATAGTTTTATGAATATAAAAGAAAACATTAGCTTATCCTCATTCATCATTCTTAGACTACTTTGAATTGTCTTTCACTGCTGAGGAAAGCATAAGGCTAAATTTCTCAGACAAACTAAAAGAGCAGGACTCTATTATTACATGAGCAGAGAATTTAATCCAGTTACTCTAATGACATACAGGGAGTAGGGAGACCCGTCCTTTGATTTATTTTCAGTAAGATTAAGTATATTTTTAAAGATGTTTTAAATTTGTCCAATTTTTTTTGAGAAATTGAAATCAAAATGCAGACTATAAGGGGGTATTTTTATTAAAACTACACAAAAAATGAATTGTAGGTTAAAAGAGGCAGGAGTAAAATACAGCTTTATAAACTGGAAAAACTTTAGGTCAGTTCAGAGAAAGTCTGTTCTCTTTTAGATTTTCCTCAAGTCTGTAATTTGACTGAGACTAGTTAGGGATTTTCTTTTCTTGGCTACTCATGAATGTCATCAAGCATTTTGACTTTAACTTCAGAAAAAGGGGGAAGAGGATACAGCTTAAAACCTTAGTATTGTTGGCCCATAAAGGCTTTGTTAGGCCATCAAACAGACAAGTCCATTAAGAAAATTAACTGCCACATTTGACTGTTATACCTATGTCCATTTTAAGTATTTTTTCCTGTTATTTTGTGAAATAAAGGGGGCACCAAAATCTTTCTTGAGGGAGAAAATAAGATGCAGCATTCCTTAAGATGGTGAAGAAAGAGCAAGGATGTGTAAGGGGATGTAAAGCTCCGTGAGAGAATTTGTTTCCAGTGTCAGGTAAGAAGTGAGGTCAGAGCTGTTCTTGCTGGGGCTGCTGGCACAGGTGCCTGGGTGCAACGCTAATTGGCTTTCACTTGGTGACTGGTATTGCTCCTTAATTACTTAACCAAAATCTTAAACCAATTTGTTCTTAACCAAATCACTCTCCCTTGAAAATTGGCGATCCCTTTGCTTTTTTTTCAATGGCTTACCTGTGAATGCTTTTTAGGCACTTTATGCTCTTTTCACAAATCTCTTGTGAAATTTCACATTCTTGGTTTTTTGTATCATAACCTAGAATTTGGTATAACTTGAAGAAGATTCCTTGTATTTTCAAGACCCCATGAATAGGCTCACACCATCCCATAAAGAAAATTTTCAGCACCTTTTTTTTTCCCCTGGAATAATACTTAAGCTAATTGGAGAAGTATTCATTGATTTTTAAAGGGAGAGGAGTCAGATGTTTGATGTAATTACTTACAGATGCTGCTACAGTATTGCCTGTATTTATGTTGCTCAGTACTCTCATTAGGCTTTTCTTCATTTTCTCCTGCTTTACGTAGAGCTTTTTTCATTTTTCCCTGTCCCTTTTGAACTTCATTCTTTATCACATGCAGTGTTAGCCATTTAGAAAAGTATAATGCCACAAATACATCAAAAATTTACTATATAGCACTTACATAATGCATCAAAAAATAATCTTTAAAGGACAGCTTGGCTGAAGGAACAGTGTGTGTCCACACCTACAGTAAAGAACAAGCATGCAGCGTGCTACTTGCCTTCTCCTTATCTCAGAATAATGAGTTACAGGACAATTGCAAATTTAATGAGGTTAATCAGTCTTTCATTTGTTAACATTTCTTTCTGATTGCCTTCATTTTGCACTGCCTTTGTTAGGAAGACGCATCGATAGAGTTTTACAGTTTTCTGAATTTAGATAAAGAGGTTTTGTGTCTGCCAGTGTGCCCTCAGAGGAGTCACAGTGGTGTTGAGTAACAGCAGAAAAGGTAAAGAGGGATCAACATCCAGCAGAGAATTGGATCCCATAGTCCTCTGTGTGCCTCTAGGGAACGCCAAGGGTTGGTATTTTCGTATTACATAACCTGCCCGAGTCTTTTGACCATAAAGGCTCCTGCAGATGTTTGTGGAGAGAGATGTACATTGCCCGGCCCCTTTATCCATCACTTCCACCTGGGCAGGGCTGCACCAGAGAGCTGCATCCTACTGTGCCCTGCCTTTCCCCAGCTCTGCCAAGTGCAGAGCTGAGTGTGTTGGGCTGCTGTGCATTTTGCTGATTGTTGCCCTACTAACATTTCAAGCAAGATAAGCAAGAGGTCAGGTCAGCTGTTGCTGCACACTGAGGATTCACAGCGGCTGCTCGAACCCTGTGTCATCTGCCATGGCTGCTTTAGGTGTCAGAAGCAGAGAGAACCCCTCAGCATACAATAAACTGAAAGTGCCTCTCTTGGCTATGGAGAGAGCCCACAGGGAATAACTTCATTACACCAAAGTTAGCTTTTGCAAATACTTTTTTCCTTTCCTCCTTCATCCTCTTCTTGGTTTTCAGTTACAAGTGAATGTCTTTATGGGAATTTGTGAAGTATCCCAGTTTTTCATTTGATAAATTAGAAAAAAATCTGGGAAAATAGTGTAGTCCGGCAGTGTTGAAGGAAGAAAGATTCCACTGATAGTTAGGTGGCTGACAGCAATCTTGTATTGTGCTGTTTCAGTCCTAGTGAGAATGCCCTCCTCCCTCTTACACCACCACTCCTGACTGCTATGAGCTTTAAACACACTTCATCACAGAAATGCATGCCAACACTTTTAAACTGTCCTCCCCTTCCCATCTCCCAGCCGCCTCTCCTAAAGAAAAGATGGTCACGCCTTTCTATTCCCTTTCAAAAATGGCATTTCGTGCCCCAATTCTGGTGCCTGTATATACACCTTGAGAAGGAGGCTTAAGTAACTGCTAGGGTTCAGGTGGCCTTCTCGTGGTCCTGTCTATCTGTTAACCTGTGTTCACAGACTTCAGTCTCAGGGGACATTTATGGTGGACAGAAAGTTCTGTTAATTTTTGGGTTGAAATAGGCGATTGAAAAGTTGGTGTATTAGATCGTATTATGCAGAGGGTGCAGACAGCCTTTGTGGCTTCCCATGAGGAAGGAAGACTTAAGTGATGACTACCTGGTATGGAATGCACTCTTTTAATGAATATGCTTCCTTTGTTCAGGCCAGGAGGTTGGATTTCTGTTCCATAGGCTTTGGTTCTTTGATTAGATTCACAAGGTCCCTTCTGCCGTACGCTTCATAATGAGTCACCAGAAATGGGACACGAAAGTGCTTAAGAAAAAATTGAAGCCAAGTGACTTACTCAATCAGTGATTGAAATGAGAAACTGAAAATACATATTTGGGAAAAAAAGTCCCTTTGCAACTCTGTTCCTTCCTGTCCTCTCTTGTCTGCACATAAAAAAAACCTTGTTATATCTCTTTGTAAAAGAGAGATGGTGCATCAGGCTGTTTTGATCACTGTACTTGTTTGAACTGGGAATTCTTTGAGATGTCATCCACAAGTGTTTTGCAGCCCATCATTTTCTGCAGATTGTGTGCATTTTGTGATTATGGCTGTGAGGAGAAACTGTGAGGATGGGCACCTTGCTACCCCCATGCCAGGGAAGGATATGTCCTTTGAGGAAGGAACCTCAGGCAAAGTTCATCCCCATGCATGCGAAGTTGGTTTGTTTGTTTTATTTTGCAAAGAAGTTCTTTCCTCCCACTTCATTTTTAGCTCTCTATTTACAGGGGTGCAGATGTGCTGGAGAAGTGTATTTCAGTTCTCCACATATGTATAAGCACACACACTTGCATGCCGTCTTCTGTTTTCATCCTCTTGTTACGCAAGGGTTTAAAATTAGTTGTATTAGTGAATTAATATAGTTCATTGGAATAAATTTCAGCTATTTTTACTTTGTAATGTGCTTTATCACCATGCTATCTGAATAGCTCACAAACACTATTTTTCCTCTACACCCTGTTAACAGTGTAAAATATTCATAGTCTTGGTGATGTGAAATCTGACTGGGAGAAAAAATGGTGTGTGGTAAATTAACCAAGGTTCTCTGCTGATACATGGTGTGATGTAGTGCCACCGGAGAGGAAAAATATCTGGATTTTGATAGTACCTTGTGACAGGCGCTTTGAAAGGTGGGATTACAAAAACAAGCATCGCTAGTGTTGTATTCTGGTGTCACATGCTGAGATTTTATACACATGCAATTCTACTTGCATTTCCAGGAGTAAGTGAAGCTGAAGCGTCACTAGAACACTATGCATGTCGAGATGAGGCTCTGCTGTGGGATGCCCGGAAGATGGGTGGAGCATCCTGTGGTCTGTGCCTCTGATTACCACTGTGCCAAAGAGCAAGGCTGGATTTAGTGCACAGGATTTCTACCCAAGATTCGAGGTCTGCTTCATTTTCGTTGCATATATAATTAAAAACTTTCTTTGTTTCACAGTATTTATAGGAAGGCTTCATTTCCTTAATTGCCATTTCACTGTAGTTTATAAAGAAAATACAGAATGAAGAGTCATTGTTTTTATGATCTATATATAATGCATTAGTTGAGGGAGAGTGAACTTCAAGGTTAGTTGCATGGCAGTTGTCATCAGTCTGTGCAACTCTCATTTTGAATGACAGCTTTAATTTGCACTTTAACCCTACTGTTGGCTTTCATTCAGTCTTATTCCTTGTTCCTAGTAAGTCCAGTCTCTTCTTTTTCATGGAAGACCATTATGGTCTCTTTTCATAATCATAATTTAAAGGGGGAATAGGGATACTCATATCTGTGGAGGGCTCCTCTTATTTTCTTAGTAAGCTTTCTGCTCCCCCTGACTGTTCTGAATTACATGTGAAATACTTAGTTTCTTATCAATCAGTGTTTCAAAAGAAGATTCCACAAACCTTGTAGACTATTCTTGTGGAATTGTCGGAAAGAAAAAAGGTTGTGATATGTTTTAAATGTATGGTTTTCATTTTCATTGAATGTTTCTCCTGTTAAAGGATAGAAGTGCTCATTTTCTCTTCCATACAATATTCATTATTGCCCGTGTTCAGGGCTAAGTGCTTTTCTATTCATCTCTTCTGTAAACACTTCTTTAGCGTTGCACTTCAGAAGAAAAGCCTTCACAACCTATAATCATATTTATTGCCTCTCCTTTCTCTCTCACACTTTTCCCTGTGATTCTAAACCGTTCTCTGGGGCCATCAAACACAGCATTCCTGTTGATGGGACCATACCACTAATTTTCAAAATGTCATTGTATTTTCTGTTTTGTGTTTGTTGGATTGTGTTTTGCTTTTCCTTATGCTTTGGAACAGTCAGTATGTTTGCTTCTTGACAGCCACTGAGCTGTCCACAGTGATGCTCTGGTCTTTCTTCTACAACCTGTATGAATAATTCACAAGATTTCTTCTAGTGTCCATTACTCTGTTCTTGTCAACAAAGACTTTCAGCTGTCAATGTTTTGTACTTTCAATTAATTCAAGTTCTTTAGTTTTCTGTTCACTTTTGTTTCAAGTAAGCTGAGTGACAGTTCACTGCACTGTACAGTGCTTGATCATGGGTGTGGGACTGTTTCAGTGTTAACCTTTTGCCACACAGAATATTGACCATGTCTGTGTAAGCTGTCTAGCACCACGTCCCAAATCACTGATCTCTTACCTCCCAACTGGCTGCTTTTTTAATAGTCTCTTGTGTGGGACTTAATTGAGGCTTTTTGAAAGTCCAGACAAATCAGATTATTCCAAGTAGATTCCTATAATTTTAATTGCATTTAAGTTAATACTTTTACTTTTCACTGAATATCTCATATCTAAAAATTAGGTCAATCATTTCCCTAAAGACCTTTGATATACAACTGACTACTTGAATTAAAGGATTAAATTGCCGAAGAAAAGATGAAAATCTTTCCAAGAGGATAATTCAAGGACTTTAGTTCAAATACATTTAAAGATGTATTTAAAGGGAGAGGAAATGAGTAAGATAAAGAGCCTGGGTGTGAAAAGTGTTGTGAGTCCAGGTGGTTGAGCAGCTTCATTTGAAATTACTCGAGGAACAGCTTGAATTTAATTTGTTTCATGCCAAGGACCAAAAAAACCCAGTGAAATAAAATATTTTACTTATTGAAAACTATCTTAATCCCTTGAACTGTTTAGTTCAATCACAAGTAGACATTTCAGAGCTGCTGTGTCCCTGACTTGATGCAGCAGGTGACAAAAGCAGGAGGAAGTGTGAAGACAGCATCGCTCTCTGAGGATTTATCGGTCCATGTGCTACCCGGCACGCCGAGATGCAGAGCCCGGCACACGGCACAGGGAGAACGTCGCACGCACCAAGGCTTGAGAGCAAGGCAGAGGAGAGCCCGCCACGTCTCCTCCGCCTCCTTTCTGCCTCGGCCGTGAGCGCTTGAGCGGCCCCTCCCTGTGCCCTCCCGCCCGGTGGAAGCGATGGCACGGCCGGCCTGCGGCCGAGGGAGGCTGCTGCTGGGAAGAAGGGCCATGTCCCAGAAACAGCCTGGTGCTGGAGCTGAGCGTCCTCCTCAGGTCTTAGCTGGTGCAGCCCTGTGGGGAGCACCTCTGGGGAGGCTGACACCAGCTCAGTACAGGCACGGGAAACAATCTTCTTGTTGGCTTCCTTATTGGAGACAACTGCATGGAACGTGCTCTCTTTGGGTTACACACACAGCCTGTGCCACAGGAGCTTAGAGCTGGACAGCCAGGGTTGGCTTTTTCTCCCCAGTCTGTTCTGCAGAGTCTTCACTCCCTTCTCCGCTCAGAATTGAAAGCAGTGAGTGACAAAGCTGCAGAGAGGTCTTGTGAATATTTTTTTCTTGCCTGTTTAGAGTCCCTCATTCTGCTGCAAAGAAAGAATGAATGCAGGTTCTTAGGGGGAGCCCATCTCCCCACTGCAGTTGCTGTCTTGAAGGTTTTATCTCCAAAGGGAATTGGCGGAGGTTGTATGGTTTTGTAGGACGATGGCTGGCGGAGGAGACAATCTTGTCATACATCATTTCCTTTGCAGAGACACAGCAACCTGTCTCTGCCATGCAGTTGCCAGATTCCCACATATTTTCAAAAGAGGTGATTTCCTGTGTGTCTACTGGGAAAAAAATATGAAAATTTGTGCTTAAAGAGCTAAAAATTGTGAGAGATAGGGACTTCGTGTAGGTGGAGATCTGAGCAGTGCATCACTTAGTCTTCCTCTCATGCTGATCCCAGAATTAATTCATTTGTTTCTGTGGTTCTTTCCAGTAGGGATTTTTTGTTATAAAAAAGGGAAACTACCCATTGTCTTTATTCTTTCTTATTTGCCCATGCTGTGTACATGTAAGGAAAAAAAAAAAAAAAGTTAAAAACCCTACTGCTTTAATATACCTGCATAGTGTAGTATAAGAAAGGTTGTTTTTCATTTCTGCTGCATGTTGCTATAGCCATGACCGCTGATGTCCTGATCAACTTAATCTTTCATTTCACCTTTACTATGAAATTGGAGGGAAGAGGGAAAGATTGAATGCACATGAATCGTTTGGTAAAAGATCCTCTAGGTTAAATAGCTCATTACCTTAACTCATTCAAATTCCATCCAATTCATTACTCAACATAATTACAGAGCAGACCAACTTTGATAAAACCTCCCTAATATGTAAAGTGCATTTGTTGTTGTGTAGATAAATGCACACTGAAGCATTCTCTTATCTAGGTGGAGTGCAGAGTATTCATTAGTGTTCTCCTTGGAGCTTCCATCAAACGGACATGGTAGGAGCTCAGGGGGAATTTCCTTCCCCCTTTTGGTACAGCCAGCAAATCTGCTACAAAATCTGCACATCCTCCAAAACCTATATTACACCTTGAACAGCCCCCAGAGATCCCTCTGCCTTATTGCTGTCTGTGGGACTGCTGCTGTATTTCCTTACAGCCCGTCATTGGTACTCACAACACCCAGGAGACAAACTTGTTCTGCAGCCAACAGAGGCTTTGTGAAGAAGAGACTCCCGATGTATTTTTCACTAGTTCTGAGGAAGCACAGAGCCTGGCACTGTTATAAAGCAGAGCCTCAGGCCTGCCTGCCCTGCAGAGATTTTGACCTCGAGGGTGGCTCAGCCCCAGCTCCCACCGCCTTGGGAAAGGTTTCACAGAGCCACCTTCCCTCTGCTCCCAAGAAGCTTTTGTTCTCTGAGGAGCTTGGTGTGGTAACAAACCCACTGGTATAAGACTAGGTGCAGATTTTTATTGCAACTGCAGCCTAAGCAATTCTCTTCTGAGATCTGAGAGCTTCCTGTTCTGCTCTTTCTTTTGCCAGGGCTGAAGCTACTCTTTTTCTGTATGTGCTAAGCCTCCTCAGAGGGGGAAGGCAGATTGCATGGTAGTGCACTTTTTACATTGCACATGAGGTTTGATTTGCTTTTCTGTGGTTACACCAGATGCAATTTTGTTTGCAGGATACTATTTTAGTGACTGTTCTTTTTCTGGGACTGTGTAATCATATGGAGGCAGCTTTTGATCTATTTAGTATATAATTAAGCTCTATCTGTTGCTGTCTTTTTTTGACAGAATGGCAAGTAAACTAATGAATGAAAATGTGCTGGGGAAAAAAACAACTTTTTCCAGTTGAGTTATAAACCCTAAGAAAATCAGATGTAGAAATTAAGTTTTGATATAATTTCTATTATTCGTTTCCTAAAATCTTAATGTAGAGTAACCATCCATACAATCTAAGGAAAGAATAAATATTTAAAAATTGTTATGGGTCTCTGTGGCAAATATGGTAATTCTAGGGCTGTAATTTTTTTAGGCTGTGGAGTTGTATATTTAATAAGCAGTTATTAATTATACATTGTGCTGGGTCTTTAAAAATATATAAAATATATAAATTACAGAGCTGCATATTAAAAATCACTCTTTAAAATGAGTAAGCAGTTAAGCTGGGGAACTCAAGTTTCCCAAAGTTACTTTACTGTGTTACCTGTGTTACCAACTACAATTTAGTAATCACACTATTACTCTTTTACCAATAAAACAACTCAATCTCAACACTATGCATGGTGTAACCATGTGTATTTAATGTGTATTTAAATATATAACCTTGTATACACAGAGTAATAACCCTGTGTATTTAAAAAATGGTACATCCACATAATATATCCATCTCTCCTACTAGTTAAGCAGAAGTAACTTCCTGCAGCTCAAATGAATAAGTGTATGCAGACATAAAACTCTACTGAAAGTAAGATATTAGAATGATCTAAATCTTGTGTACTGTTTGTTTCTCTTCCTGTGCTGTTCCAATGGCAAAAGCCTGCTCTAGAAGGTGTCCAATTACTGTGCCTGTGGACTGATTCGTGTGACTCATCCAGTGTGTCAAGAGGCATCCACCCTACTGATGCAATTTCTCACATTTCTGCTGAAATTAAGCACAGCTGCAACTTGTCCTTTAAATATTCTCACAACTGGTCTCCATTCAGGTTTTGTAACTATTTCAGTTGGTTTGCATTTTGTCCTGTACTTTTTCTGAGTTATCTTTTGACAGATAAAGGGAAAAAAAGATTTAGTATGGAAAAGAAAATGTTTCCATATGAGAGGGAAGTTTTGATATGCTGCCTCTCTGCTGGTGGAGGGAAAAAATCAAACCAAAAAACCTGTAGTCAAGCACTTATAAATTTTCACATGATAGTATGGCCCCCACTCTCCAGTAACACAGGTACTGCTAGTCCAAGCTTTTAGTGTAGAGCTGACATGTATACATTTATCCTTGTATAGAAATGCTCTTGTGCTGCCCTCCTACACTGAAATATGCTGCAAGACCAGCAGAAAGCACCTAACAGATATGTCTGCTTTCAGACTGGTTTTATGGCACATTGCACCACCTCAGTGAAGCAGCTCGCTCGTGTCACCTGGCTTGCCAAACTTGCACTGGTCTTCTTTCAGACAGAGCTGCAGTTGGAGCCAAATCCTATTCTTGCTGTCACTAGGGTAATTCCCGTTGGGGATTAATTGGAAGGGCTATTATTTATTTTGTAATTCTGGATGATGCATTGAGATTTCATACTGAATAGCATTAATTCAAGTACTTGCAATCAAGGACACAATGCATTTTATAAAGCTTTGTTTGATTCT
This sequence comes from Phainopepla nitens, assembly GCA_013400175.1. NCBI lineage: Eukaryota > Metazoa > Chordata > Aves > Passeriformes > Bombycillidae > Phainopepla > Phainopepla nitens. Next base: position 223,721 of record VXBQ01004506.1, read on the forward strand.
CATTGTTCACAGAAGGTCCTGGAGCTGTTGTAAAGTGTCTTCCACCACCACCCCTTTTATTTGACTCCACACTAACTTTTACTAGGTAAGCTTTGGCTGTGTAAAGAATGAAAGACTATAGTTATCCTTGGTACCTTTTTCAATCCACAGCCCAAGATAGAAGATGACTAGTTTCCCATGTGATCTAAACCACTAGCACTTATATTGGATTTTGTATTTCATAGTTTTCCATCAGGGAAAAAGTGCCAAAATTATGCTGCATATGCTTGGGTTTTTGTCTGTCCTTGAAGTGGCAAATCTCTGGGAGAAGAGTCTGCCCTTAGCCAAAAAAAGATCTTTTCAAATTGGATTTTCTTGGAACTGTAGTTTGTTGCACCATTTTTATATAAATATAAAAATTTTCAATATAAAACCATCCTTGCTTTTTATTTGGTGACACCAAAATAACAAATGCATTAGTTCAAATGCCTTATACTACCCTTCTCACAGTTCCCCATCTCCTATGCTGTGCAGGGTATTTTTATATATATAATACTGCTGTGCAGTATAATTTTATAAAACAGATGGGAACTCAGGAGGTGACTCTGATCTTTCCCCTGTACTTTAAAGAGATACTGCATAGTTCTTATCTGGAAACCCCTGGTGATTTTTAATGGACTCAGGTTTAGGAACACTGAGGAAAGAAAATATTCTAATTGGTTTTGTTTTTCAGCTGAAGAACAGTTTGTTTCTATGTTAAATGAAGTAGTGAAAACAAATAGCATGCCATCTGGCTAGCCTACCTGGGTACTTTACCAGGAGGTTTTCAGATGTTCTCTCTGCCAGTTTTCAACTTCTTAAGTCCTGTGTTACTGACGCACTTTCTTTACACTGTTGTTCCTTCCTGTTTAGGAATTGTCTTGTTCCTTGAACCAAATTAGAATTTTAAAAGTCATATACTCTTTTGTAAAGATTTCCCCTGTATGTTGTTTGAATTATTTATTCTCTAAATTAAAAAATCTCTAGTGTTTCCAGCATTCACAGTAAATGAAATAAATTGGTTATACAGAGAAACAGTCCTCCATGTTATCTGTGAAGCTGATATTCTCAGGGGGCAGGATAGCATTGATGTACCAGTGAGCTCTCATTCTTGGAACAGATTGTGACTGAAAGGAAGGGTTTAGCAGCTTTTCTAGTGCTTGGAAAGATGTCATATGTTTTTCTTTAGATCACTTTTTTTCTGCTTCAGTTTCTCAAAGCAAGAACATCCTGAAAAAAAAAAAATTAAAACATTTAACATAGCTGGGAAAGGAATGAAGTACAGACAAAAGTAATTTCAATAAAACCAAAATATTTATTGCTGACTGCAACTTTTAATATTGTTTTTTCTGTATGAAACAAACGTATGTTCACAATTATCTTTGAAAATAACTGTGAACATGAAAATGACAAATTTGTGAAGAAGTATTCATGTGTGTTTCTGGTTCATCTCTTTGTTGTTTATGATGAAGGTGCAAATACAACTCTAATTGCAACTTAGAGATGTGGTTCTCTGAGCATGATGTAGATAATAAAGAGAATTCCTCCTGCCAAACAGCTTACAATCTAAATCCAAGTAATTTTTCTCAACATGCAATCAGGAAATGGAAATGCTATCAGGGGAATTAACTGATCTGTCACACAGTACAAATAGCATAGTTATGTAAGATTGAATGGTTGGCAGATATTTATATGAGTATACTTTATGAACTAACTTATCAAATAATTTGGAATAATGCAGATAATTTGTAGGCACCCTTCCCGTCCGATGCTGAGCATTTTAAATATAGCTAGCAGACACAAGTTTAAAAAAAGGGATAAATTTGAGCCATTAAGAAGTCAAGTGGGACACTTAGGTGCACTTTAAAAACGCCAGGAAATTGGAAATCTGTGGACAAAAATAAAGAGCAGTAAAAGTTAATAGCAAATTTCAAAAAGCATCTCAAGTAACTCCATCAAATATAGATGCAAGGTGAAAAAAAAGAAACAAAAACCAAAAACTCAGATCACCGTCCTCCTTAAAAAATAAAGATAGACTAGTAAGCAAGTAGCAGGTTGGCTTAGTTGCATTGTCTGTTTATACAGGGGAGGCAGATGGAGATCTGCTAAATCTGGGATTGTTTCCCCAGAGGCGGTAGTGGGGAAGCTGGAAAATGTACAGGCTTATAAGATATCTGGTTATAAAATGTCAGATTTCCTTAGAGGAGCCAAAACTCAAGACATGCATACAGATGTGAATTTTAAATTGAGTAAGGGAATCTATGAAGTTTCAAAAGTCTTTAAAAAATACTTGATCCAGAAACAACTCTTTATTGTAAAAAACAAACCAAAAAAACCAAAATCCCCCAATGAACAGGTGACAAACAAGGATTTGTGTACCGGTGGGAAAAACTCTCACAAAGTTTTTTGAAGAAAGGTTATGAGCAAATACCAAAATCTCAGTTTGGTAAGGGACTGGGACATGGATTCAGGCACAGAAGATCTTAATTGAGTCTTCATCTCTTCACCATACTTTTTCCATGCGTAAAAGTAAGTGGTTAGATTTTTAGCTGTGTTTTATTAAAATTCTGCTCATCAGGCCTGAATTTCGAAGACTGTGGAAATGAGTGGATATTTTCAGGAAAAAAAGAAAAACAAACCACAAAACGAAACACCTCTCAAGTTCCTTCTTCTCATGTACATGGTGACAAGGCTATTACTGTCTTAGAATGGGTAGAGTGCAAAGTAAACACAGAAGGCTGCCCATATTCACTTAAAGCCAATGTGACTTTAGAGAATCTGGGGCAACTACTCTGGGAAAGAAGATGTGTTGAGATAATCACTTAGAAACATCTCCCATTTTAAAAAGCATTGGTACTCAGTGGAGGGGAAATATTGAAATTACTGTACCTGTAGTTTCTGTGTCTACATCTGGTCTCCCAATTTCTGAAGTATCTTTTACTGAAAGACTTCTCAGCAAAGCTAACATTTAATAGGTTACCACTGGAGAAGCCAGTTGAAAAGAAGTCCTAGAAACAGCTGGTTTATTTCCACAGAGGGATACTTGTGTAACGTGCCTTGAAAGTATTTATTCTTGTTGTCATTCCTTGCATTATTTGCCATATGGGATCACCAAAAAGGCAAACCAACATTTGGAGCATTAGGATCCTGTTTTCGTGTTTTGCATAGACAACAAACAAACAAACAGAGAAACAAACAAGAAGTCTGTAGTCATACCTTAAATGCCCTGTGGTGCTTAGAGGCAGCTTATCTTTGAAATGGATGATAGTAAAACATTATTGAGCCTTAATTCTCAAAAAAGGCATAAGAGTCAAACAAAAAGGAAAACTTCCTCAAAATAACTGGTAGGCCTTTCATATATATAAAAAATTGATTAGTGTGGAAAACAGTTTCCTTGTTTGCTGGGGACAGAGAAAAATTTACTCAGATTTCTGGCACTCTGTCTCTTACAGGGTGAGTCATGAATGTGAGGGTTGCTTGAGGCCTCCCAGTGGTGACCTCTCCTCATAAAATGATATCAAATGTCACCCAGATGTAATATTACTGTTGCCTTTTGTAGAACATATTTCCCAGCTCTTGGGACATCCTGAATTGATGTTGGGTTGCAGCCATGCCTAAGGGGTTTGTTTGCATGCACCATTCTGCATGGATCTACTCCTTTCAGCAACAAACTTGTGTCACATTAAACCTATGTTCAGTGACAGATGTTTTAGAAAAGCCATCCAAGTTTGTTTAAGTAGAGCCAAATTTAAAGATCTGAAAAAACCAAAGAGATAAAGTGCAATTCTAATTCATACTCAGCATGTCTTCTTCATACTCTGCACATTCTTACTTAGGATAAGATCCCACCTCTCTCTGGTTTTCTGTGTTGGTTTATGCAGATTTCCAGTAAAATGCATCCAATAGCAGCCTCTCCTTTCCAACAGGTTCCTCTGAATTTTCAGACCTGTTATCTCCTGATAAGTTCTCCCAGGCTAAATGGTCTTCTTGTTGCTCACATCACTTTTGAAGTTGTTTTGATATTTTACTATTCTGTAATTTCATAACTTCTAGTGTGCTTTCAGCATTTATAGAGATGAAATGTGACAGGTTGATAATACAGACTACAGGGCATTTAAAATTTTCCACCCTTCACACTCACACAGTCCTATAGACCACAGGATTTGATAGGGAGCTGGAGTCAAGAATTGTGAGCTGCACAGTGAAACACAGCTGTGAAATGCCTCATAAAGATGTGTACAATTGTGGGTTGAATCTTGCTCTTTTTGATGGGAACAGGCCCTTCAGAGACAGACCCAAGACATACTTTTGCATCAAGGGGTTTGAATCCACATACAATTATCACCCCCCATTCTCTTTGTAGGAAGCTAATGGTTAGAATTCACTGAAATATCTTTTTTTTTTTTTTTAAACCATGAACCACTGAAAAAAAAATGTACTTGTTCTGAAGAATGTTCCAGTATTCACATGGGTTCTTATACATTTTCGTATTAACAGCAAATACAGTGTGCAGCCATTTGCAGACCACCTTTCTATTTGAGATTGAATAACATCTCTGTGGCAACTACAACAGCTGCTTACATGAGTCAAATAATACTGCCTGGGTGTAACATTCTTAGTTCTTTATGATAGGACTTGAATATGAAGAGAAAGTTGCTGAGTTTTTGTCCAGTCAGAAATATTTTGAGATTTCTGAATGTGTTTTGGTGAATGTTGTGCTAGTTTACTGCAAGTTTGTCTTGAAAAGGGCTAAAAGATAGACAAAAGATAGTAAAATATGAATATTTTGGATATTGCTAATGTGCAGTTGTACATATATATGCCTTTTCAAGAGAATCCATTTGATCAATTTATCATCTGACTGATCTGAAACCCCCTCTGGTTATTGTTGTTGTTATTGTTTGCTGCTGAAGCATATGTGTACATTCAAAATTCCTCTACTGCTGATCCAACATTCCCAGTTTCAGTAGAGGATTTTTTCCTACTATGTTATCTATTCTGCTGCTGCAGATTTAAACAAACTTAGGACTTCTGGGGAAAAAAAAAAAAAAAAGTCCTGTTTTCAGCTGCTCTTTCTCTCTGTAGGAGACCATCAATATGGGAAAAAACACAGGTATGCTTTAAAGTTCAGATTTCTTCTGAGCAAGAAGTTTGTGGTAAGTAAAACACCAGAAGAAGGGTTATATTCATGTTTTTATGGGATGATTAATTCAAACGCTCAGAATTTCCTGTCCTGAATGCTAAAAGAACTTATTGAACATAAAACTGTAAACAAGGTATGATGCAATTCTTAATAGTATTAAGTATCACTGCTTTTCTCCAAAAGCTGAAATTAAAGTTCAGCAAGAAGTTTTTCTCCAATGTTAAATGTTCTTGTTTTCCTTCCTGCAGAAGAATAACAAGAAATTGAATACTGTAGGATTCCCTCTGTTCGCATCACATTCGGATGGATGGGAGGCTGGCTACAGGTTTGTGTGAACTGAGGGAACGAAGAGCAATCCCTGACGCAGAAGCTGAAGGAATAAGGAAAGCAGGAGCTGTTCGAGCTGGGTGTTTGGGGATTGTCGCCCCAAGGACGAGACTGTGCCGCCTGTGGCACGCTAAGTCCCAGCGGCTCCGGGGCTGACTGAGGTGGCCGCGCCCGGCCGGCGCTGGGCTCTCCCGGGGCAAGCAGCCCCGCGGGGCTGCCGGAGGGCCCGTCCAGCCCCCTCACC